>JAPYYQ010003216.1:0-13424 GCA_030522585.1 Anagyrus pseudococci | reverse complement strand
CCGAGAAGGGCGCGGCCGAGAGAGGTAGACAGACGCAGCCGCTGAGAAGCGGAGAGGCGAAGGAGAAAAGTAGAGAGAAAAAAAAAAAAAGAAGAAGAAAAGAAGCGAAAAGAGGGAGAGAGAGAGAGAGAGAGAGAGAGAGAGAGAGAGAGAGAGTGTCCCCAGCGCGTGAAAATGTACTGGAACGCTCTGCTGTGGCGGCAGAGGCTGAGCGCGAGAAGGTGGAAAGTCCGAATTTGGGCGCGTCGTCCCACTCCTGTACGTTTCTCCTCTCTCTCTCTCTCTCTCGCTCTAGCACACGGTATATAGGGGGACGGAAGGGGACGAACTAATGCGAAGAGAGAAGCGAGGGAGAGAGAGAGAGAGAAATAGAGATGAAGCGCTCGAGTGCGCGCGAGGAGGTAGGGGGAGGGTGGCCGAGGGAGAGAGAGGGCGCGTGCCCTATCGATCGGCGAGCCGCCGGCGCCGCTGCCGACGCGCTCTGCATCTACACCCGCCTATAATTTGCCCGACTCTCTCTCTCTCTCTCTCTCTCTCTCTCCTCCCCTGCCTCGCTCTCAGGAAGTAGCTCAGCCCGAAAGTTTTCGGGGGTTTTTCTCGACCACCCTCCCTCCCTCCTCGCAGTCCAATAGCGCCACACGCCAATCGCCCCTAGACCCTCCCTCCCGCCCCTCAGCCTGAATAAACCTCGGGAACCTATAGCCCTCTCTCACTCTGCCACCTAAACTTTCTCATCGCGCCTATAACGAGTCTCTCTATGAAAGAATTTGCATTTTTTAAACGGCCATCGGCCAATTACCCCTGCGCGCGCAAGAGAGAGAGAGAGGGATTGGAAGAGGCGGTGTGACAAAAGCAAAAAGAGAAGAGAGGAAAAAGGCCGGTACACAGTGCGGCGTCGGCCGAGCACTCGACAGCAGCCTGGCATTGAACTGCTTCGAGGTGTGATCGAGAAACGAGAGAGAGAGAGAGAGGGCTGTATACGATGCTAATGAGCAACTGTACGTGTGCTGTGGGCTATATTAGGAACTTCTTTCTTTACCTCGCTCTTTTTGCTTCTCGATTTTTCGTGTCTTCTCTCTTTACGACTCTAGCGCGCAAAGCGATGACGAGGATTGTCCGGGACGCTATGCGGTCGCGTGATTGCGTCCTCCTTTCTCTTCTTTTTTCCTCTTTTTTTTTCTCGTCCGGCCGGCGGAGAGGGGATTTTCTGGTTTTAAGAGCGTCGTTATGCGGTCGAGCGCCCGAGAAGGGGGGGGGGGGGTGGAACAGTTTAATTCGATACGCTCTCGGGATTTGAGCTTTTTGGGGACGCAGCCTGAAGATCGGTAACGAGCGGTTTGTGTGCCCACGAGAGCATCGCCGAGCGCGACTTTTGTTAATCTCCCCGCGAAATTCGACGACAACAAAGCCGGAGAATTAGAAGATCCTGGGGCTAACTTTGCGATTTTTCGCAACTTCTTAAGTTCGTAGCAACCAAGTTTGAAAATCTCTTCGGCAAACCTGAAACTTATCGCTCTCATTACAGCCAGCGATCGTCCACGCGCGTCTCACGCAATTCCGGTAACAAGGCACTCGATATCACTAGCCCAATTCGGCTCTTAATCCTCCGTTGATCTCTCCCCCATAAACCCGAACAACGCAGAACTCGCTATAAAAATTTTAAAAAAAGCAGTCGATCGATCAAACGCACATATACACCTCCACGGAGAGGACAAAAAAAGACGTGCCATCCGCAGTAATCTACCGGTACTCAAGAGATATAGCAGACTGTAAGAAAAGGGGGGCGGGTGGGTGTAGGGAATAAGGAGAAGCTCTCGCTCTCTAGTCTCCTCAGAGGAAAATAAGCGAAACAGAAGGCGAAGGAGGATTTTAAGGTCTGTCCGTCGGACGAGAGAGAGAGAGAGAGAGAGAGAGAGAGAGAGAGAGCGGCGGCGGCTGCTCAGGGAATCAATATATAAGAGGTCAGTGACTGCATCGTTGCAGCAGCAGCACCAGGTGTCGGAGGCGCAACAGAAGAGAACTAGCACTATCTCTCGCTCTCGCACTGCGGAGGACGGCCTTTTGCGGATGCAAAGCTCCTCTTCTCTATAGACTGAGAACGTCGAGTGGAAGGGGACGAGTCTCGTTACAGCTTTTGCCGAATCGAGATTTATTGCTTTCTCTCCGCGCTCCTCTTATTTTGTGTATATGTATATACGCCTTTTCCATCCACCCCCCACCAGCTCTTGGAGAGTGCAGAGTGGAGTCTATAGCGAGATGGAAGACACGCGGTTTAATTAATCCGCGCCGCTTAGCGATATTGAATTCGCGCGGATGCCATTAGCCGAGTATCCCCCCAGCCACCCTTTTCGTATCGATTGCCCCGATAGCGCACCGATAAGATTATCCTCGTCTCCCCACCCACTGGCGTTTGCCGGAAAATTTCCTTTTCATTTGCTCGCCTTCTCTTTCTCTCTCTCTGCTGTACACCGTCGCCCTATGGGTCGTAAGGGAGAGAGAAAGGGGCGACGGCTATCCTTTGCCTATTATTCGATTACCGATTGCTTTTTATCGTCCGCATCCGATTTCAGGGAGAGAGGGGTGTACGATTATAGGACTCTCGGCACGCGATAAATAGCGAGAGAGAGAGAGAGGGATTTATCGATGGCTATACAGAACCGTTTTCGAATTCGAAATCTCGGCGTCTGTATACCTGCGTTTAAACATAGTTCCATGGATTTTTGATAATGATAAATGTATATATTCGACACGGATGTATAACCTTTCGCTCTCGCGCAATGCTTGTGCATATACACGTAATTTTTCTCACCCTCTCTTCGCGAATATCCACCGTTTTAATAATATTCCCATCGAAAATAGCCGATCGAGGTATTATAGTCGCAGGAGGGGGAGGGTAATCTCTCGTGTATATGTGTGTGCACACGCGGAGAGAGAGAGAGGGATAGATTTATTTCGAGCGCAATAGACGTCAGCGCGAGGGCAATAAAAGCGGATAGCGCATGTATATATAACGCAGACGCGGATTTTGCAAAAACGGAGGCTATAAAATAGAAAGAGAGAGAGAGAAGCTCGAACCCCGTGCGCTTGTGGTAGGGGGAAAAAAAAAGAGTTTTCGCAAACGTCTCGGTGTGCGGTCGACGAAAAAAAAAGCCTCTTTCCCGGGGAGAGAAACACAAGTGGAATGGCACAGCGGCCGCAAGAGTTTATGGCGGAAGAGTGTGCTGCTACTGCTCGTCAACTCTATATACTCGCTGCGACTGTCGAGCAACTTGGACTTTTCTCTCTCTCTCGCGAGAGAGAGAGAGAGGCACTCCACACGCGTACTTTCTGTGTATACACCTTCAGCGGAAGGGGGAGGGTTGAGGAGCGGAGAGACCGGAAAAAATCCCGCACTCTCTCTCTCTCTCTCTCTCTCTCTCTCTCTCTCTCTCTCTCTCTTGTCGCACCAGCCTGGCTAACACTCGTCGCCATACACTCTCAAAGTGTGCCTACTTTTTTTTTGTTCCTTCGCCATTCGTCGCTTTTTTAATTGTTCCTCGCGCTTGTTCTTCCCGAGCTTTTCGGTGCTTGACGATAATAAATAAAAAGTAAATAAATAAACGCGAGGAAATAACGAAGGATAATAAATAAAAAGAGAGAGATCGATTGAACTGTACTTTTAAACATTATAGAATGACGAAGGAAGACGATATAACGTGAGGTCAACATACGCGTAATACGACGATGACGATGTTACTGCCAAGGAGGATTATAAGTGCAGCGATGAAATAAAGCGCGAGGCATTTGTACGTATACACGCACGTGCATTGCATACAT
The DNA here is from genome assembly GCA_030522585.1 of Anagyrus pseudococci. NCBI lineage: Eukaryota > Metazoa > Arthropoda > Insecta > Hymenoptera > Encyrtidae > Anagyrus > Anagyrus pseudococci. The sequence goes on along the minus strand of JAPYYQ010003216.1, from coordinate 9,608 downwards.
ATATAGATATATGTATAAGCCTCTGGCAATAGTTTGAGCAGCTTTACCTGCGACCTTTTAGTGTTTCCCGCGGCTCTGTGGCGTCGTGTGCAGAACAGAGAGAGATAGACGGAGGGAGCGACAGGGCGACTAGGCCGAGTTGGCGGTGGGAGGGTGCCTATCTAGACTTTGATCGTATTAAGCGAGATATTTGCCTTCCGATTGCCTCTGCCTTCTAGCGCAGATTATGCAGGCCTTGCACACGTCCACACACACACACACACACGTATATGAGCCATCTACATAACATCCATATGCATGGACCGACTCTCTCTCTCTCTCTCTCTCGGTTAACGAAGTCCGCGTGCGCCCCGTCGCTTACAACTTTCCGCTCTCTCTCTCTCTCTCTCTCTCTCTCTCGCTGCGCTTATATCTCAATTCCGAGCCGATCGAGTACTCCTCCTACCCTTACCCCTACCCTGCCTCTTATAATGCTTCTCTATAGAAAAGTCGATGGTATAACAATCTATATAACTCTATGGTGATACGGTTGATAAAATGATTGCAGGATGCTGGCCTCGCAGCCGCCAACTCCGGAGAGAGGGGCGTCGCCGGCCTACCAGTCACCGAACCACCAGCATCACCAGCAAAGTCCCAAGCGCCAGCGTCAGCAGTGGGAGCAGGTGGGGCTGGACAAGCAGCAGCAGACACATGGTGCAAGAAGCTCGCTGGTAAGCGAGAGTTATCGCTGGCGATGACAAGCCTGATTCTGGAGAACGCGGACTTGAATCGTCTGTTTCCGAAATGCCGGCCTAGGCTCGGCCCGGGCCCCGAGCAGCAGCAGCAGCAGCCGGCATCACCTCCTAATCGTCAGCGGCTCCAGCAGCAGCAGCTGTCACAGCAGGACTCCAGAGAGGTAGTCGAGAGGCTCGCTCGTCCACTAAGCTTCCCCCAGACGGCCGACGACATGATCGACCTCGAGCGCGAGAGCTCCGAGAGGCAAGTGTACGTCACACCCAATCGCTCTTCTCCAATTCATATAAAAACCCTACTCGATCTCATCTTCTAATCACAACGTGTCTTATCCCACAGGTGCAGCAGGAAAAGGGCGAACGGCCGGAAAAAGTCGCTGTCGTCGCGGAGGCAGGCGAGTTTCGCTGCCCCCGAGAGCGGCCAGCCAAGCGAGGCCCAGCAGCAGGTAGGGGCCTGCCTGGTCAAGTCGCAGTCGCTCGGCCAGGCCCAGCACGCCTCGTCCTCGAGCTCGTCCTCGGCATCGGGCAGAAGCGAGGACGCGCCGGCGCATTATGGGAGCCTCACAGGCAGCGACGCTCAGGCGCACTCGCAGCAGGACGACAGCGGGACCGAAGAGAGCCCCGTTTACATACTCACCTCGGCCAAGGGCGATCGCAGCTATAAGCTGCGGGATTCTAGGTTGGCGCATTTCTCTTTCTTTCTTTCTCTTTGTTTGGGGGGTGGAGGGACAATTGTGGAGTGCGTGTATACGCTTTGAAGCAAAGGCAGAGAGATCAAAGATGTGTTGGGGGGGCTTTAGTGTTCGGTGAGGAGATAGATCGCTGGATTATGAATGGGAAATTATTACCGAGAGCTTGCGCGCGCCTGGTAACGTTTCATCTCTTTCTCGTCGCTAAAAATATCCAGCGAGTGTATCGGCCGTGATCGTTAGCGCTTGAAAAGGAATCCTACCTCTCGCTTTACATCTGCGGCGCAGAAGTTTTCCTCCACAAATCGCTATTCGATTAATCAAAAATCAAAACTTCACTTATTCCCCGTTTTTTCCATATAATCGTTTCCAAAAAGACAGACAAAACCTGCTCTCGCAAATTGATATATAAAATTGCGAGGCGAGTATCCTCCGGCATTAAAAATTCAACCAAGCCCAAATGACTTTTTGGCACCCAAGACACCTTTTACTTTAAAAAAAAAGAGAGAGAAGAAGCATTAAGCTTGAATCCGGCTAACATTAAAAGCGCATCATCCCTCGAAACCCAATAACCCCGAAGCATCAGGCTCGTTAACCGTCGCAGCCATTCCCGAGCTAAAACAAAGCAATCTTGCTGGCTGACAACAAGAGAGAGAAAAAAAACTAATTCAGGCATTACAAAGTCCAAAGCCTCGCGGTTCTCTCGTATATAAACTTCAGCGCGTATGGATAGCCGAGTGTACGTATGTGTGTGTGTGTGTGTATATGTGGCGATCGTATTGTTCCTCGTCCGAGTGTTCAATATAAAATCTCGGCGACCTAAATCCAGCCGGCCCCCGCAGCTGCGAAATCGAGAGAGAGAGAGAAGTTCTATCGAGCGAGAGGAGAAACGCGAATATGACTTATTTCACCCCCGAGTGAATGAGAGCCTGCAGCTTTTGTTTATTACCGAGCTCTCTGTATGTCTGTGCGGGGGCAAGGCGAGCTCTCTCTCGCTCTATTCGCAAAATGGAACGCGGCTAACCGCCTTTTTTTCGATTTCCACCACCACCCCACACTACTCTCTTTTATTTTGTCACTGTTTTTGAGCCTTTTGGTATGAAAACGAGAGAGAGAGGTAGAGAAAGGATCTCTCACTTTTACTTTTTCCTTTGCCCCCGGCCCCTCTATTGTGATGCGCTTTTCGAGGGCGCGATATTAGCTGCCGAATCGAGGCTCAACCCTATATACTTCCCCCCTGTGTATGTGCCTCTGTGTTTGTTGCGCGCGGTCTCGAGTCCGGCGCGTTAACGATCGATTGTTCCGCTGATTGGTTAATGACTTGGCTCTCTCTGTCTGTGTGTGTGTGTTCTTTTTTTTCCTTCCCCTTTCTTTCTTTCGTTCTCCTTTTGAAAAGTCGATCGATTGTTGTGGGGAACGGCGGAAATTTGAGAACAACACCCGCTCGCTTAGCCGAGGCCAATCTGCCGAGAAATGGGCATTTCTCTTTCCTTTTTGTTCGCCGCGCGATTAACTGGCTTTTTAAGTCGTTCGATTTTTCTCTTTTCTTTTAGAGTTCGCTGCATTAAGAAACGAGAGAGAGCTTTGAAAGTGATATTTTTGAGCGTCTCTCGGCAACTAGCGCCGCACTGGGCCCTCTCTCTCCCTCCCCGAGAGAGTTTTCTCGAGCCCCCCCGCGTACAAACGTCATTTTAGTTGTCACTTGTACATAATATAAATACGGTAATCAAGTTTTTAGGGAATTGTTTGTTAGGCAGTGTGTGAGAAAACGATTTTTTCAACGATGCTCGCTGTAAACGAATTAGTCGATTATTTTATTTTTATTCTACGGTTGATACAACGCTAAGCGAATGTATATCGGAGCAGAAGATTTGCACTAGTGATATTCGGAGTATAAATTTGTTCTTGTGAAACAAACGTATTGTTGCAAGGTTAGTCGATGCGAGTAGTTTGAATTTTGGGTCGACGACAAGGGAAATAAAATTTTTCGTCGGCTTTCGATAGGTTTTTCATTGAATTTCGAGAGGAGATACGAGAGCTAGAGTTTTTAGGTTATACAGATGGAATGGCTGTAAGAAACATCTGTGCTGGGGAAAGGAGTTATTATGAATGGCAATGATGTCAGATGCTTGGAATCTTTTTATCTCCTGCATCCACTCGGCGTTAATTGTAATAAGTCCAAGCTGCCTGACACAGTGTACCAGCTTAATGGATTTATTACATTGGCCTAGAGTGCAGTCCGACAAGTTTTTTTGTACGTTCAGTTTGTAGTTTGGGTTGTGAATGAAAATTTAAATAATCCAGTCAGACATGTAATTTGATCTTATATACCTTCATCAATTAAACATCTGGTGTGTTTCTTTTGTTTTTGCAGAATAATAGAAATAGCTGGCGGTCGAGAGGTTTTCTCACAAAGTAGAGGTAAAGTAGCAGCACGAAAGTCACGTTTCCTTGCTGCTTCCAATTCACTGACTAATGAAGATAATCAGTCGGACAAGTTATCCTTTAAGAAAAATAATAAATCTCCAAATAGACAAAGCGTTTGGGAACTTAGAAGCAGGTAAATTTTTTTTATATTTCTGCATTTTTCTCTTTACTGTGTGTTTCTGTCATCAGGTTAGTGTTTTGATGAAAAATGCGTGTTACAGATGTGGGGAAACAAGAAAACAACGAATGCATCGTGAAGTTACAGAAACAGTATTTTCTAGTGAGGTGCATTCAGTGCGTAGAAATCCCAGCAAATCTATTTTGGACTATGATTCACCAAAAAGCAGTCGTGGACGTTTTATAAATTATGATTCGATATTAAATAGTAACAATGTTGAACATAATGCAACTGGGCCCAAGAGCATTACAGATCTTGAGTATGGCTTACCCAAAAACTGCATAGACTCATTGGTATGTATTATATTTTTTTCACTTTAAACTACTGTAGCATTAGATCCTATAACCAAATAAAATAATTTTCAAATATTTAATTTTCCAGGGCTATCAGTCGTCTAACCACAAGACGACACCAGCTCGGGGATCAAGTGGGGCTCCTGGAATGGCCCTAGTAAGCGATGGTGAGGTTGTGGTCTTCGACGACATAGACGATAACTGGCAGAACCTCAGGCTCGACCTAAATTCGACAAACTCCCTGGCAGGCTTAACGACGGCAACGTCCTTGCAGCACACTGACGAGTTGCTCCTGCAGCAGCACCAGTCGCAGCAGCAAACCAGGACGCCACCGGAGCCGCTCAGCTCGAGCATCTGTAGTAGTCCAAGTCCCACCACGACCTACCATCGCAACACATCTGACTTTTTCAAGGTTTTTATTTTAAACTTTTTTTTTCCGATTTTTATCAATGACAATGTACTAACTGAGCAATGACAATAAAAAGCAGGTCATGTCGCCGGGAAGTGAATGCGAGGCGGACTTTCCAAGCGCAGAGCTCAACCACCATCAGCACCACAAGTCTGGCGCTACGAGGCTCATCGGCGAACTGCCTATCGCGCAATACTCAGGCAGTCCTCGACGATACGGCATGCGCGATAACGTACGATTGCCGACGCTGCTCTCTTCGCCCTCCTCCGTTTATGTCGCACCCCGGCCAGGCTTTCCCCAGCGAGTACTGCCAACGACGCCCAGTCAAAAAGAGGCTAGTTTCAAACACTCCTTTATTTTCATCCTCCAGTCTTAATCATTTTTAAAGCAGTTAAATATAAATCTGTAAAAATTCACTTGCAGGATGAGAACTGTAGCAGCGAGATTATCGTCGAGAGCAATGCTGTGATAGGACAAGATGAGGAGTCGTCGATCACGGCGACGCCGGCGTCGACGATAGGCTTGGCGACGACAATGACGATAGCGTCCGCGACGCCGTTGATGACTTCGCCATGCGCTTCGGCCTCCTCGCCTTTGGGTTTCGCAAGTACACTGACAACGACGTCAGCTGTACCATTAATCTCGACGACGCTCCTCGCGACGAGCAACAGCCTTTCACCAATTGCGAGGCTGGCCGAGGACGACGAAGATGGAGATGAGGAGGACGAGGAAGCTGAAGAAGAGGAGGAGGAACAGGCTGAAGAGCCCGAGGAGGCGTCCGGGCTTGAGAGGAGAAGCAAGAGTCCGATCAAGCCTTACGTTCTACCCAGTGATAATCTCAGTAGTCTCGAGTCCCTTGGTGGTAGCACCTTCGATTACCTCTACGAGTTTTCCGAAACGCGGAAGGTCCTCGAGGAGTTCTTCAAATGCCCGGCGCCCAGCGAGGAGAAACAAACGACGCTCGACAACAGTGAAACTTTTCCATTCCAGGTAAACATTCTACTTGTGATTCAAAGATAATTTTGTTTTAGATGTTTATTTTATTTATATAATGGCTTTTATAGGATCTTGACTATGAACTCCGAAGACAAGCAGGTGGTAGTGCCTATGTCGGTCAGAGGCTAGCTACCGTTCCGACGACGGAGGAAGTCCTGGTGCACGAATCGCCGAAAAAACACAAGAACGAGCACTCGCATGTACGGCTAAAATACAGAATACTTATAAATAGAAATAAAAAATGCAAATGTGAAAAAATTAAATTTGATTTTATCAATGATTCTTAGGCTGAGCTGGAAAACAATTTCTTGGACTTATCGGTCGGTACAGGTAGTAGCGAAGACCTCGGCGAAACCGAGGTTGGTCTACAGGTCGGCCATTCGAGAAACTTTACACTCAGTCCGGAGACAACCGAGTGCGACAGTAACTGCGGCGATCTCGATAGCGAAATGTCCCTCATGATGATGGATAATGAACTTATGCCCGCCAGTGGTCTCCTCGGTTCCATGGGTGATCTCGGCAACAATAGCGACTCGCTGAGGTAACTTTCGTTTTACCTTTTACTAAAGTAAACTTTGATGCAACAAATTTAATTTGCAACTTGAATTTAGGATATATACGAGCATGCCAGTGCTGGAGGATGGATTGTCAAGTGGTCATGCAAGCGACACCGATAACAATAATCCAACGGTGATGCTGATGAAGCGGCAAATTAATGAAATTGAAAAGGAAATAATCCAAAGGACAAGGAACGACATGTTAGGCACAGACAACAACGATAATGCCAAGGACGTCAGTCTCAGGCTTCAAACAGGTTTGTAGTTTGACATATATCTCATCGTCACAACGATCAAAATTACGTGAATGAAAACCGCAACATTGATCTTATTATTATTACAGCATCACCGGAACTGTTTATCACGAAAAAGGAAAACTCGTACGACACGACGAACGAGTTACAACTAGACGGTCTAGATCCACTAGGTACACCGCCACCCCCGGCCCCGCAAAGTCGACAAAGCGTGGCCCTGGAACAAGGTGGTGAGGTCGAGGCTGCGATCAAGGATATCCGGATGGCACTCCAGCGAACGAAAACACTGCCTGTCAAGTCACCGACAGAGGAGCCTCCCGAGCCCAGCGTCAGTCCCATCTGGATACCAAGGTACGGATACAACGCGTCTTGAAGGTCTCACTACTCCTCAAACCAATGCTTATATCAGCTCTCATGTTCCAAGCGCGAGTGCATCTAACTAAAGTGTAGTTTTGTTAATGGTAGGCGGCGAATCTGCACCGAGAGCAACAGCGAGGATTCGGAGCTGAGGCGCAATGCCGAGGACGTCGATCTCGAGGCTGAGGAAGCCGCTGACGAGGAGGAGGCCGATACCGACCTTGAAACGGACCGACTTCTCGGACAGCAGCGAACCGATGACCAGGGCTTTTACGACGACAAGGTAAAATTCGTTTATCACGTGTACAAAATATGTCGGTACGACTTTTGTTAAGAGCATTAGAGGCGCGGTTAAAGTAAAACTTGAAATTGCTAGAAGAAAGTATTAGAGTGTCGTAAACGAGTTGCGTAAGGTCAGTGGCGAGAGGAAAGAGAGACAAGGAGTGTCATGTATAAGCAGGGCCGATCGGTCGAAGCGAGGGCTTAGGGTGCTAAGTCGTCGCCGGCCGAGTGTACATATGTGTATATATAACCGAAACGCGGGCACGGTGTCCCCGGGGTGTCCTCTCCAGGGCTGGCGCAAGCCAAAGACGCGGACGCTGCTGCCGAGCTCGATGGGCGTCGATCGTGTGCCGAAGCCCAGCGCCGGCTCGACCCCGGCGAAACCTCCGAACTCGCTGTCACTTGGCCACGAGCCGCTGGGCCCGGAGCCCCTGAGCTGCGCCGTTGCCGGCACGCCGTCGCCGCAAGCGGCCAGCGGCAAAGCCGGCCAGCCGGTGGGAGCTGGGAGCCTCCAGAGCGGGGCGAGCCCCGAGCACCAGCAGCTGGGAGGCCGGGCGCCCCCGGACGGCACGACGCACAGCGGCCCGGGCAACAGTCCCCCGGGCGCGGGGGTGGCCGCCGCTGTGGCAGCCAGCGCAGTTGCAGCAGCAGCCGCAGCTGCCACCTCCCCGCAGGCGAAAAACTCCCCCACGTCCCCCCGCAGCCTCAAGGAGCCCGTCGCTAAGGTGAAAAAGGTGCACCCCACCGGCACCCTCCCAGCACACACACACACACGCATACACGATCATCCGTACACTCACACGATAACACTTTGCGTCTCATAACACTCGAAGCTCGTTACAACTTGCCTGCAATTGGCGAGCACGCAAGATTTCATGCTGCTTTCTCTCTTAACACACCGCAACGACTACTCAGCTATACATACATTATAAACTTTGTCCTTAGATCGTTCAGATAAATGTCCCAATAACGATTTTTTGTTAATTAAAATTGTTTTCTTCTGTAACTTAAATCTCTAACTTTGTTATTAAATTAAATTTCTAAACCTAAAAATCATTAAAAAACGAGCATGTTTATTAATCTGTCAAAGGGGACATTTATCTCGTAGTACCAAAGGTGCACGTTTTTTACTTAATCTTAGATTTATTTGACGGTGCATTATTTCTTCATTAATTTTTTTTTTCATCATCATTGATAGTTTCCTCATTATTAGTGTTAGTTAAAACCGTTTTACGTTTTAATGACTTTAATTTTTTTTTTCGTTCATTAAGTGTAAACAAGGGCATGTTAAGGAGAGAACGTTTATTCTAGATCAACGTTCGTTCATCTCTCGCATAGTCGAAGTTTCTGTTTAATTTATTTTTTTTCAGTCTAGTTTTTAACTTAATCTATACGTTTATTTTTCTTCATATAATGCAAGTGCATGACCGAATCGAATAAAAATTTTTTAATTGTTCAATCGAGCGCGAGAGTAAATTTCAAGCGGGATCGTACTAATTGCTGATCGTTTGATCGTTTGCTTGCAGGATAAGGAAGGAAAAAAGAAGAGCAGAAACAAAGAAGGTAAGCTCATTATTTACGTTCGATTATTTAATTATTTTTTATTTTTACTTCCATTGTTTAACGTAACCACCTACTAAAATCTCTTTTCTTCTCATTTAACAACAGTATAGTTAAAATTTAACGAAATCAAACTAACGCACGTATATCAATAAAAATAAGCTGCAATTCCATGCAAAAACTCGAGCTAGCCGCAAAGTTACCTTCTCACCTCGTAAACACTTCTATCCAAAATGTAAAGTATCCCACTCCAAAGATTTTCCTAAACGAGCCTCGGTTCGCTCTCCACGTCCATAAAAAGCTGCAAGCGCAACTGCAGAAATCTGTCATCATGAAAGAGTGGCTTAGAGTCGCGCATGAAATGCAGCTTATAAATCTTGATAAAACCGGTTGAGCCGATCTGTCTCTCGCGTATAACGTTTATTGCTCCAATATACGTATATATACATGCACGAATAGCGCACTAATCGAACGCGTTTCTTTTTTATTTTGTTTGTCCTTGCTACCCTTTCTATTACCACCACTACTACTACTACTAATCGTCAACAACTACAACTACTATTTCATTATTTCTCCATATTAACACCAACGCTTGCTTGGGTCAACTGGACGCGCTGGCCTCTCTCGTTACTCTAACGCACGATCTCTCAATGGTACGTAGACTTTTCTTCTCTCCGGTCACTTTATATACTCCCCACCACCACCACCAGCGTCCACCCTTTTTTCCAACGCGCGTTTTCTCACGAAGCCAATTCCCAGCTCGATTTCGCGGCTCTCTCTCTCAGTCGCAGCTGGCTTTCCGCTGGGCAAACAATGATAACGATATTTAATTTGCCAACGTAACCGTTCTCTCGCTCTCTCGTATATGTATCCTC
>JAPYYQ010003215.1:2500-12570 GCA_030522585.1 Anagyrus pseudococci | reverse complement strand
GATAAAGTATATGCAATTCTTTTAAAAATGATTTTTTTCATACGTTTTCCAAAAAAATGCCCGAAAAAGTACTTTTTTGTGATAATCACCCATATATACAGGGGAAAAAACGGGCGCGCGGAAAATCGCTCGAGCGAATCGGCTAATCCGCGGGCGCGACATTGCCAGCTTATCGACTCGAACCAACTCGAGAGAGTCTAACGGTCGAGTATAGGGAAGGGAAAGGCGAGTTGAGGGGGGGCTAGCGTCTTAACCGAGCGAACAGCTCCCGGAGAGCGAGGGACTCTAACTTCCGCTATTGGCTTTGGCCTCGCTCCACCCCACCTCTAATTCTCGTGACGATTGCCTGTGTATATCTGTATACAGCTCGATCGCGCAAATTTCGACTCTTATGTTTCCCCTCTCTTTTCCGCGCTGTATACGCGCGGCTATGTCAGGTTTTTTCTTTACCTCTGCACGGTGCTTTTTTTCCTCTCTCTTTTCTTTCGGCCCTTCCTCCCTATACACGCTCCAAGACCTTCGGTCCTTCCAAACACTACGAGGATTTCGAGGCTCGTAAACAACTTGTTTCTCGCTCTTTCTCTCTCCACCTCCTTATCTCTCAGCGTTTACCCGCTTCTCTTTTTCTTTTTTTTTACTTATTTTTTTTTTACTTTTCTCTATCTCTTCTCTCGAGTTGGCTATTCTTGCTAGCTGGCGCTTCTCTCGAGACGTCTAGCGTCGAGTATATATCGCTAACGTTTTCGCGAAAAATTCCCGCGTGTACTATAGAACTGTGTTCTACACGCGAGCTTCGAGAATCGACTACTTACACGGAAAATTGTGACTGTTATACAGGTGGTCGCGTGCGCGCGCTTTGAATTAATTAAGCGGTCATTGAGTTTCCTTTGAAAAATAAATCGGCCTAACGGTAAATAAAAACGTCTTGTGGGGGGGGGGGGCGAGCTTTATTATGCAGCCGATGAAAATCCGCGATCTTTTCGCTTTCTAACTGCGAAATTCGCTGCGCGTGCAGCACTAACACAGCCTACAGACGGTGTACACTCAGCATCCGCAAATGATCAAACGGAGAAGTACGGGTACTAAAGAAGGGGAGGGGGCAAATGGCGAATGAGAGCAAAGCGCTGGAGAGGTCTGCGCAATAATCACCATAGCGCTATCAAGCTGACGCTTTCACACCGAGCGCGAGGGGGGGGAGAGGGTTATAGGAAGGGAGAGAAATGCCGAGAGGGCCGAATAATTCGGGAAACGTCCGCGAGAGCCGCGCGAGAAAGCGGCTTTCTAGAGAGAGAGAGAGAGAGAGAGAGACAGCCTCTCGGCCGAATTCCAAACTCCCCGCGCGCGAGGACGATTGTTACTGGCACTTTCCACAAGCAAATCGGCCCCCCCCTCTTCTCTCGCTACTCTATAGTGCTTACGTAAGAATTCGGGTTATGCCGCGGTACCCGCGCGCGCCGAGAGGGTTGTAATTGAGCGGAGGTATTGATATGAGCGATGGAATGCATATTGGGTTATACAGTGAGCACCTGCTTGGATTAGCCAGAGTATAGAGAGGAGGGGAATCGCTGGTTAAAGAGACTACGGTTTCAATGGTAAAAGGAGGTTTTTGGAAAGGTTGTCGTTTTTGTTATTGTTGCTCGAGAAAAAGACGTTTGCCGATTTTCGGATGGTATTTTAAGGGGGGGACTGTGGTTAAGGGTTTACTCTTTTAATTGCGCGGTTTTTTTTTTGAAAACGCCAGAGACGGGTTGCCGCGAGTGGTTAGGTAATTTAGCCGTTCTTTTTGTTGTCGCTGAAAACGACGAGAAAATGGGACAAGTTTCGCGCGGTGGTATAATTTTTTTCAGGTGCGCGCGCGCGCGCTGTCTCTCGTATATGTATATATACACGATTAAGTGACGAAACGACATAATGCGCGGTGCCCGTTTTTCCGCGTAAGACTCGAAAATGTCATGCAATTACGCGTTGTAATTGTGGCAAATAGCCGAGTTTTTGAATTACGCGCTTACGAGCATCCTGCCCTTCCCTCTGCTCCTCTATTTAACCTCCTACCAGCACATTTATATAGTTTTCGTAATCAGCAGAAATCCTACCTCTCCATTTTCCCCTTAGCAAGCATCGGGCGCACTTTCAATTATCAATGCACATAACGTACATCAGCACCGATGTTCCCTCGAAATTCAGCATCTCCTCTTCCCGCCTGGTAGCAAAAGATTTAGGTTCTCCTGGCGTCCAGGGTTTCCGAATTATATTTGCCTGCAACGAGATTAAATCGAAGCCAGATTCTTGGCCTGCATCTCCCTCCCTACACCAACTTCTCGGCTTGGAGCGAAAAGGCAATCGCATGCAGCTAGCCGGAGAAGGAGGTGGGCTACCGATCGCAAGCCCAGCAGACCGTTATAGGCGCTACGGGGCTCGCGTGAAATTGGACATTTCGACGGTAGAGAGAGCTCGAGAGAGCTCGAGAGAGAGAGAGAGAGAGAGAGAGAGAGAAAGAGGGAGTCTGTTTGCCGAGCCGGTCAATTGCGATTCAAAGGTCATGCGATCCCGGATTCCCGAGTAGCTATCCCCACCCCCTCTCCTTACCGAAATTGCTCGGTAATACCTATATACATATAAAGACGAGTTTCTCTACGTATATATAATGCTATTGCACTCGAGCTTCCCATCTCTCTCTCTCGCTTGCTATTCTCTATTTGTACGATCGAGTGTTTTGCGATCTGATGTTCGGATCGCGCGCGGCTCCGAGCGGAGATTGTGGATTGTAGGAAGGAAAAGCGGAAGGTATACTCTATGGGTGTACCATCGCTGCTCACTGCTTATCGTTGGATTTTGTTTGCGAGGATCGTTCGCATAGGGTAATCGAGCGAACGAGTATTGCGGCTTTTTTTGTTGCGGTAACGAAAATTAATTTATTGCATTTGTGTTGAAAAATGAAAAAAAAAGTGGGTGTATAAATGTGTTCGAGAGAGAGTCGGTTGGTTGTATTTGGAATTTTTGCAGAGGAAAACACGTTGAATAAAAATGAGGTTTTACTTTTATCTCGGAGGAATAAAGAGGTATGATTGGGGCTGTTACGCAACTGACTAAGGAAAATCGATTTGATGTGCAAGTGGAGAGAGAGAGAGAGAAAGTAGGTTCGATGTGTATTTCTGGTAGATTATTAGACGGTGAAAGCTTGAAAGTTTCGCATGACGCGGCGAGTCGACGGCTTTCAAATCTAATGAATTTCCGTATAAAAATATATACGCTTTGCAAATTGTTCGAACGCGGGGCTTTTTATTCTAAAAAAATGCGCTATTCTTAGTTTGTTGCCGCGCAAAACTGCGGGCGTACAGAAAAGTGCGAATCTTAAGCTACGCGGCCGTGGAAACTTGAAAAACGACTCGAGTCGAGTAAGACGCTCGAAAGTTTACATTGTAACGAAAAGCATCTCTCGGAGAAGCGCAGAACTAGACATTTCCATCAGCGATAAACAAAGAGAGTAAAGAAGTACGAGTTTCCCTCTCTCTTGAGATGTAAAGTTTTTGCATTACAATGGCCCGCGCTTATTTCTTTTATTTTTTTTTCCCTAGGCCGTTTTTAAAAGGCGTTCATGCGAACGAGGCGCAATTATAACGCTATAAATTTTAATTGTCGCGTCCAAGGTTAATGCAAAACAGATCGGTCTTTCTGGGCTTAATTGTGCAATTTGCTGGGGTTGTGTAATAATTTCTATTTATTTATAAAGGAAAAGAAAAACGTAAACACACAGACACGCGCTCGCAGGTGTGTCTAAGGATGCGGTTACATAAAGGACGATTCCAAAACAACGCGAAAGTATGAGGAATCGATTGCATTGCACGCATTCATATGTCTATATAGATATAGATATACAGTTGTCTCGGCTCGTTAATAAATCAGCCTCGTGCAATCTGCACAATTGCGAAACGCTTCGCGCGCGCGCGCGTTTCAAGTAATAAACCATAAATATTATGAATTTTTTGGAAAATCCTCTATCGAGAAGTCGAAAAACAATAATGACAAATTTGAAATACCCAACGGAACGTTCTAAAATAAGAACCCGGAATAACATGTTTTTCTCTTGGCCAAATTACACCGTTTTTCTTCGTATAAATAATATTAAATTATCGCGCGCCATTCAATGCTATATCCCATTAAAATATTTTGCATAGCTCGAGACACGTGCTTGTTTATATAGAAAACTATTTTATTCGGCATACTCCACAGTAAGGAATTTTAAGTTTACGCGCCAAGCGTGTGTGTTGTGTCGCTTGGAGAAGAAATAAAAATTAGGAATTCATTTTTATCCAAAACCTATATAACCGCTTATGACCGGCGAATCAAAAGCCATACGTAATCAGACGATTAATCTCTCGATTATCGTGTAATAAATGATCCCCCCCGGTCTATCGACTTCAAATAATACGGCTATCTCTCTCTATCTCTCTCTTCTAAAATTCCGATAATCTATCGAGGCTTAAACGGCCCGGGCATGGCATTATAAAACAGCAGCTTTCAAATTAAACCGCCTCAATCTCGGCTAACGAAAATCAACAGATTACACGGGACGTGAGGTAGTATGGATCTCCATTTACACGGAGGGGGAAGGATGTTGGGAGGGGGGGGAGGAGAGGTGCTCTCGATTAAGCCGAAAAATCGACGAGGTCGATGATGGGCTCGATAACGCGCAGCTCGTTTTCATAATCCTCGGCTGGAAAAGCAGAGAGAGAGAGAGAGAGAGAGAGAGAGAGAGAGAAGGAGGCGGGGAGGCTCTATTATGTCGCGCGTGGGCGTTGTAATCCGTAATGGGAGTGTCGTAGGGCGTCTACGCTCTTCATTGAAAATCGCCGCTCGTCCGAGGGGGGCTAAGTGCCGAGAGCGTTTCTTGGCTCGCGGAGTCTCGGCTAGCCTGGAAAATCGCTTTGTCCGGATGTACTTGGCTTTTTCTACTGCCGGCGGGTATGCGCAGAGACGGTTCGACGATCGTGAATTGAGAAGAGCGAATTTTCTCGATAGAGCATAAGAACGAAGAGGTGAAGGGGGGAGTGGTAGTTTAGCGGGGCGTGAGAGCTGCTTGCAGACAAAACAACACGCGAATTATGCTCTGTTGGTATATGCATAAGCGTGTAGGCTCGTACCGAAGTCTCTCGATTGTTTTAGAAGGATCGGCTTTTGCGCGCTTGGCTTAAATTAACCGACTCTCTGAGCTGACTGCGTTTCATCAATCTCCGAGACAATAGACTCTTTTTTAATTCCAACAGAATCGAGGAGAGGCTCTCTCGGCGTGTGTGTACGCAAATCAATCCTTGGCCTCCGAGAAATATTGCGAATATTCGCGAAATTCATATGCAGCGCACGCCGTGAATACAATCTTCGTCGCGGGGCCTGTTGATAAAATTTCAATGCGTATCTCCTAAATTACCGCTGATAAAGTTCGCCTTGACAAACGACGCGCAAGAAAAGTCAGAGAGAAAATCGAGCGATTTATATTACGCGTTATCTCGCGCGACACGTATGCACTCGATATTGCCATTGGAAGTGCAGGACGAGGGTAGAAGAAGAGATTCATCGTAGTTTACCGGGGAAAAACTAATGGAGGATGGGGCTATCGGAGATCGGGACAGACTTTACCTTATCTACCAGGCCGGATCTGTCGCTGGCCGAAAGACCGCCGTCGACTCTCTTGGTATATAACTTTGCTATGCTGCGCTCTCTGGGGGGGGGAAGGAAGAAGCCTTCGCTTTTGCTACTCTCCCTCTCTCTCTTCTCTCTGATCGTTTTTCTCTTAGCGGTGGCTTGTGTAGTCCAGCAAGAGTTTGATGAACTTTTCGGTAAAGGAGCTAAAGGGACGGGGAGGCATAAACGGGAAATCGAAGGAGCAAGGAGTAGCAAACATTTTTCGCTTCGGCTTCGTGAGAGAGAGAGAGAGAGAGAGAGAGAGAGAGTTGGCCGTTTATCTTTTGCTTTACTTTTTCCGCGACGTTCTCTCATCCTCTTTGCCTCTCTCTCTCTCCTACCCTTGTGCCTCCTTGCTTTTTCTACTCTCCCGTCGGCAAACCGCTGCTATCGTCCCTCTCTTCGTCCGTTTACCTTTTCCGCGAAGTTTGCTCGTTTGCGTTGCCCGAGGAATCATCAAAGCCAAGCCGGTAGAGACAGTATATAGCGGCGTACAAGTCCTTCCCTCGCTCTCGGGCTCAGCTTCCGCAGCTGCTGCTGTCATTTGAAAATTTGTAATTTCATTAGACCCCCCCTCCCCCGCCGTTCTTCTCTTATAGCCTCGAGTGCGAGTCCGAAAGTTTTAAAGTTTCCAGCATTACCATCCATACGCATCGGCTCGTTGGCTTTAAAGTTTTCACTTTTTTCCCACGAGCTCGCTCTCGCACAGCGCAACGAAAGTGCGCCGCTCTCCTCTTATCTCTACCGATCAATTCTTTCACCCCCCGCCGCCGCTTCCAACTCTAGTGTCGCATCTGGCGTCCGCGAGATCACGACACTCCATAACTCGCGCGTAAATTGAATGCGCCGTAGAGCCAGCGTAGTCCCCGACTTTCTATCACGCGTACAGAGACTCGGCCACCCGGCGCAGCCTCCCGCTAAAGTAGCACGGGGCCGAGATGTGACTGGCCCCTCTTCCCCCCCCCTTTAGCCTACACTCGGGCTCTTGTCTGGAGCGTCGAAAAAAAAGGTAAAGAGAGCACGGACGCGTGGATTCGCGTCTAGAGGGAAAAGAGAGTTTCCATTCCGATATATATACTCGATTTCGCACTCGCCGCTACTGGCATAGCCACGCGGATACCTGGTTAAACGAGGTCGCAGCTTTAGAGAGATAGACATATATATCCGCGAATTTTCTCTCTACCACCGGCCGCTGCCGCCGCGTCTCGTCCCCCTTTTTGTTTACTCTCCCACACACGGAACGCGCCTCGACAGACTAGTGTGTCTCTCAGGGGGGGACTTGCCCCGTCTACACACTCGACCGATTGACGACGGGAGCGAAAAGCTAATTCCGCTGACTCGGCGCTTATCCGGCTCCTACACTCTTTTCTCGATCGGCCCTCCCTGTCTTTCCTCCGTAATCTTAATCACTTTCTTCACGTCGACGGGCACGTATGTATATGTACATACTTTCGAGAGTATTCGCGTCGGTTAAAGCTCGGCTAATTGCAAGCGCTTCGCCTTGGCGTTATTACCGATTTTCCAACCGATCCGCTCCGATCTTGTCTCTCTCGATCGATCGCAATGAAATTTTATTAAACGTTCGCAGTGGAATCTTTATGCGTACACTTCGTTTATCGGTATACACGGAGTTACATAGTTGTCGGGAGGGGAAATGGGCGCGCCACATACCTCCCGCGGTAACCCGGCCGATTTTCACAGGCGGACAAAAAAGAGAAGACGGACGGACTGGGGAGAGAGGATATGTGTGACAGAAGCGATGAGCGGGGATAAGCTGGGCGCATCTGCGTCCACATGCTTGCCTCCGCCTCTCTCTCTCTCTTTACGCTCCGGCGCTTCCTCCTTTCTCTTCGCGCCCGGACGCTGACCCCTTCCGTTCGTGTGTAGCGGGCTGCGCGTGCCTACTGCTTGGACCCGCTGCTGCTGGGCACTTGATTATGCACTTGGCCAGTGGGAAAACACCGGCCGAGATTTGGGATTTGAGATGGTCTAATGCTTATTTTTTTTTAGGTAGAGTGGGTACCTTGTTTGGGATGGATCAAGGTCGCGAGCTTTGGGTAGAGGTTCGATGGGTGTGGGAAATGTGTGATTGGGATGCGCCGAGGCTTTTAGATTCGATCGAGAGATGCTGCTGGGTAGAGCTACACTCTCGCCTGTCGATCATTCAGTCTGATAGGCTGATGTTGAATTTTCGAGATTTTTAATTTTGAATATATTAAATTTAGACACGAGAGCGATTGACGATAATGAGAGGCGAACGCTACGGAATCGTGGACCTGGAAAATTTATGTTAATTCAGGAAAAAGTTTGGTTTAACGATTGACGCGCTACGATTTATGTATGACGATTTGTTCTCTCTTTTTTTAATTTTCCGATGACACCTGCGCTTATATACGTGGAATTTAATTTATATGCCTAACAAAGTAACCGATATATTTTATGAAATTTGACGTTTAATAAATAAAAATGAAAATTCTTACAAAAGAACCTGTCTCGCACCGCTGAGAGAAAAATGAGCTCGCGGCCGCGCAACACAAAGATTGCATCGATTTTCTCGACGAAAAACTTGTTGCTCCCATAAACGTGCCAACTCACCGGCTCATTTCCAGCTTGGCCACAGAGCGCGGACTCTAATAAAAAAAAAATGCCGAGAGAGAGAATGAGTTTTCACTCCATCAAATCCAGGACAAAAACGGTCCTTTTTCCCCGCTCGTATACCCAACGCACTTCTCCCCGCCTCTCTCTTCCCTTCCGCAAATCTCAGGCACGCACTAAAACTCCAAGAGAGAGAGAGAGCCACACCTCTCTCGCCATCCGCTAATCCGCGCAAACAGGCCTAACCCCAATGTCCCGGATATCCCGGGGCCGCGCACATGGAGCATACATCGCTTAATGAAGCGTCATTACCGGCACAGCCATATAGCGCCGAGCGAGAATCCGCATGCTGCGACCTCGATCTCCGCAATGCACAAGCACACATACATAGCCTACAATATATACGTACCATTTTCTCCCCTTCCGAATTTGCATTATGCCGCTGGAGCGTTTTTTTCTTTTTCCCAAACTTATATATCGGCTACTTCGGTTCTCGGTTGCCCACGCGATCTCCGCGCGTACCGTTATACACGAATAACCGAGGCCGAAAGGTCCTTATGGCACTCGCGTGAGAGAGCAACCGGTTTTCAGCACGACACGCCTCGCTTCGACGAACGGCCGAAACGCGTAGGGGGTTCGTGTATATCGACGAAGGGCTTCTCTCTGACTCTTTTCTTTTTTATCATCGCCCCTCTCGCCTGCTCTACTCCCGGTTCTTTTTTCTCGTACTGTACCGGCACGTGCATATCTCGATGGAATGCATATACCGTCGTAACACAGTGTTAAGCACGCGTTACGGGAGCGATATTGTAACCGGTAGCGCGGAGTTTCATGTAACCTTGAGCGATATTTGAAACAGCCTGCAGACCAGACTACCAGACCTGCGGCATCTGCTGCTCTACAGATACAAAAAAGAGAGCCATATAGGCACGGTAGCCCGGGACGTGATCTTGGCAGCGAGGCGCGAGAAAATTGAAAATGAAAAACGCGCCTTGCCATCTTTTTTATTATAGCACTCGATATCAGAGCAAAACTTGCTTCTGGATTGCTCTGCCTTACCTTCTCGCTGTATATACTCAGACCCCCCTCTCTCTCTCAAGAGGTCCGATTTTAACGGTATCCTGCATATCCACGAGGGGGGGGGGGCGCCTTGCTCCTTTAGCAGACCATACGGACTTTAGCGCGCACGGACTCTTTACCCGCGAGGCAGCTGTGGCGTGCGTTTAAACTCCCTTATCGCGAGAGAGAGGCTCTCTCTCTCTTTCTTCTCGTTGCGTTTATTGAGCCCCCGCTGGCCAAGCTGGAACTCCTGCGTGTACGTATGCATGTATGTATATATAAGCGTGTATCTTTCTGCTTGCTTGGCTACCTCGAGGCCGTTAGGTCGTTAACAATCAAGCTCTCTCTCTCTTTCTCTCTTGCGCGTGAGTGCGCCGCGCGAATTGTACGTTACAAGCCAACGGTTTACCCTCTTTCTCTATCTCTCCTCAGTCTCCTTTCCTAGCGCCAGCTATACGTATGTACAAGAGTCCTATGTTTATTTATTTATTTCCCGGACTCCGTTTTTTTTCCTTAACTTCCACGCGGTTTTATTACAGCAGCCGCGCGGGCGCGTTATAATATTCGCGAAAAATGCCGGGAGGCTGGGTCGGAGTATACAAACGCGCGCGCGCGCGCCAACACGACAAGTCGGCCGCGCCGCGATAAAACGGAGGCGCTTCATTCCGCCGGCTGTATAAACCACAGCGGTGGAAGAGGAAACGAGTTTTTCCGTGTCATCGGGTTTCAAAGTCAAT
>JAPYYQ010003214.1:0-20168 GCA_030522585.1 Anagyrus pseudococci | reverse complement strand
ATTAAAAAATTAAAAATGTTGGTTTAAACTACAAATATAAAAAATTGTTATTGTTCTCTGAGAAAGCATACTGCTAAGGTAGTTAGCAGCGGTTTTTTTCTCTTCTCACTCCTTTTTTGCTATACGTACAGTTTTATTGTCAGCTTTTCGCGACTTTTTAAAAATATTTCTTGCGTCAATCGCAGGAGTAAATAGAGATTCGTTCGGAAAGTGCTTGCGATAAAAAAAAAGCCGGCTGCTGTTGGAAAATATTGACGTTTTCATCTGTGTAAGCTACTTTCACGTTACACGGGCTGGTTTATCTTCGAACACTTTTGCCAGTTTACTTTAAAATTCAGTAGTTTACCGAGAAAATAGATTTTTTTCGCGCTGTTGCTCTACATCACGCGACGACGCTATGAAAATAAGTAATTATCTCGCGGGAAAAAAATCGACGACGAAAAAAAAATAATAATCGAAATCTTGGCGAGCGGTAACTCAATTCCAACTGCAACTAGCTCCTATTATTCACGTGAAATTCATTCCAGACATATTTAATAGATTTATTTGACTCCGGGCGCTGCGGCCCGGCAGAAAATTGATCATTCGATAAAACCATAAAACACAAACGTTTATTTGCGCACGGCCGCGCTTGCAAGCTCGTCCACTTTCCGTTTCGCCTCTCTTTCGTACCTCCTGCCTACCTTCCTCCCTCTTTTCTCTCTCTCTCTCTCTCTCTCTCTCTCTCTCTCTGGACGCCACCATGGAGAAATAGAGACGAGATTTCAACAAGACGGAAAAGCAGAACGAAGGGGGAGGGCAGGGGAGGGAAGGGAACAGAAAAGCGAATTAAACGAGCGAAATTGAATTCGTGCTGAACGTACATATTGAGAGGAGCAAGCAATGCTCGAGTGAGAGAGAGAGAGAGAGAAAGAGGGCGAGAGCTTGACGGGAAAGCTCAGTTGGCTCGATGAAAAAGGAGCGCTCGTTTCACAGGGAACGAGACGCACGGACTAGCCACTTTTCACCAACGTTTCTTTCTGCCCCCTCCCTTCACCCTCTGCTTCTACCTCTCTCTCCAGCGATGACGACGCTCCTCTTTTGCGTAGCGCTCTCTTTTGTGATTGCAGCGCTCTAGGAAAATCGATTGGGGAACAATGTCGACGAGGATGCCGAATTCCGATGGTTAACTAGCGTGCTGACTGGATCGGCTGGGAAAAATTGAGATAATTGGGAGATTTGAGAAAAAATCCCCCCCCCCCAATCCGGTTCTATTTTAATATTCCGAGCGTCGAGTCGAGGCATATCTCAACTAATTGCGTCTTTCGCGCACTTAGAATTATGCTCCTTAATGGAGAGAGTGAGAGAGCAACGTTAAACGCGGGTTAATAACCTCTTGCGATGTCTATGCCAGATTGCGCCTGTGTAACAGCTAGCACTGACGTCTCCCTTAAAGCCGGACAATGCCAGATTTCTGATGGGGCTCTCTTCTCCAGATGCCGCAGACACCTTCGGCCTGATAGGGACACTCGAATTTCGTGCCGCCCGCGACAATTTAGATCCTAGTCTAAAAAGGAGAGAAAAGATAATTCACTAGTATTTTTATAATCAAAGGCTTA
Source organism: Anagyrus pseudococci (assembly GCA_030522585.1). Classification (NCBI taxonomy): domain Eukaryota; kingdom Metazoa; phylum Arthropoda; class Insecta; order Hymenoptera; family Encyrtidae; genus Anagyrus; species Anagyrus pseudococci. Next base: position 18,570 of record JAPYYQ010003214.1, on the reverse strand, counting down.
TTTACTTCAGTTATTCAAGAATCCAATGACTATCCGAAATCTAGATCGCGAGCGGCATTGACAAGCGCATTTCTCCGCTTGGTATAGCGAGAGAGTTGGTAGTTATCGGAAAAAACGAGGACAGGGCGCAATCGTGGCAAGAGTCGATAATTAAGCGTCAGTGAAATCGATAAGTCAAGCGACGGGGGTAGAGAGGGGCTGCATCAATAGCCGGAGGGTAGGTTAATAACAAAGCGCGCGTGTCCTGTCAGCTGTCGTTTCTTTTCAACGCCAGCGCTGCTTGCGCGCTTGTAACGAGAGAGAGAGAGAGAGAGAGAGTATCGCCGGCGCATAGGGCTCGTCGGAGAAAGGGGGAGGGAAAAAAAATTTGACGCATGAAATAGCCCCGTGGCAGGGAGTTGTCAAAGCTCGTCCGTTCTATAACTAAAGGGGGTGGGGCTGGGAAAAAAGGGATTAAAACGCGTGCGCCGCAAGTGCCGCGGCGCGAGACGGGATATTTTTCAATCCGACCGCCGACGCGTTTAACTGGATTCAAAATTACGGACGTTTCACGCACGGCCCTGTACATATCGCGCGAGATCTGCTCGAGCAAAGTTTCCCCATTGAAATTGCACTCTGTTTTTATATTTAGGCCGGGCTGTGCTGCTTTTATTTATTTCTTTTTTCTGCTGATCGTAAATTATATACGTATGCCGCGGACGTTTCGAGCCGTAAATAATACCGAATCCGAAAGGAAACGTACGAGGCGGGGAGGGATAAAGGTATAATACAGGATATCCAATCATTCATAATCAAACTGCTTTATACACGAGCGCCCAAGTCAATATCGTAATATAAACTTTCTCGGAATAAAGTGGCAGCTAAATTTATTATTCGCGTCTATTAACCTGGAAGTAAAGTCATTAGAAATTTTGTTAAGAGGAGAGAGAGAAAGAGCGAGGGACGGAGACGCTGTGGGGGGAGAGGGGAAAGATGCTGTAGGGTAGAGTCGAGGCTGACTTGCAATAATTGCCAGAAAGCGGAAGCGTCGAGAGATAACGAGATTTGTTATCGCTCGGATTTTCACTTTCTGTCCTGTTTCCCTCTCTTTCTCCCTTGCGAGCTTCTCTCGTTTTACTTTCTTGTCGAGACGAGACGAGACGAGAGAGAGAGAGAGAGAGAGAGAGAGAGAGAGGTGGGTAGCTGCACCTCGTTCGTTCTATAGATATGTATACTGTAGCTAGACTGACGTCGCAGCTTCCCACGAGAGGACCTTTTACTTAACGAGCCGGCCGACTTTGAGGAGCGAGGTGAAAATCGAGGCGAACATTATGTACGCGAAAGCGTCAAAACGCTCTCCGAGTCTAAGATGACTGAATGGAAGAACTAGCGAGACTACGCGCGCTCGATTTATATTAATTTGCGTAATTATGCCTCTTTCTCCCTCTCTATCTCTCTCTTGATGGAGATTAAAGATTTCACGGGATCTCACGATTTTCGTTGCTGAATAATTGGAGAGGATCGTAAAGGGAATGAAAACGCTATTGTTTGGTGTTTTTTTGGTATTTTATAAGCTTACGAATCGACAAAATACGTATCTTATTTTCGTTATATGCACAAGCATAATTTTACACTGGTGACTTGAGTTTAAAATTTGTCGCGCTTGCAAAGTCTCACCTCGGAAATAAACTCGCACCGAGTTTTCTTCGCGTGCTCTCCCGTTACTTTATTCAAGAAGAAAAAAGGAAAAAAATCGTTACGTGCGTTACTCGGCTCTTTGCCATGCACGTGGCCAAAGGAAAAACGAGGCGGAGAGGTTAGGCGGCAAGTCAGACGGTGGGAAAAGTGCCGAGGGATGGAATCGAGTGAAGTACGCTCTTTGCGGCTCTTGCTTAACGACGCGATTTTCACTCTAAGGATTTTACTTGCGGAACAAGTGCTCGTGCGCAAAAAAAGGGTATTGATTAACCTCGTTAGAGGCGCGGGTAAAGTTCCCACGACTTTCCGATACGGACCGGCGAAAAGAACGACAGATGGAAAAGGAAGATGAAACAAAAGAATTAAAATGAAAGGGCTGGATGGGAGGTGATTGAAGCACACCCCTCGAAATTGGCCTGTCGATAAATTTTAAATGTCAGACAATGTTTTCTTTATTTTAATATAAAAAAATGCTCTTATTTAAATATATAACCGAATGAATCACAATTTGAATGAGACGTTCTATCAGATCGCAAATATTATTCGGGAAAAACAGTTTAAAAACTTCATCGTTGAGAGTCGTTAGTCGAGGATAGTTCGGGCAATCGATTTCTCACTTCCAGCTAAATCCTCGCGCTAAGCCGCGAAATCAGGCGAAAGAAATCCGCGCTACCGTTCCAAGTGAGCCATAAAAGCTTCCGTATGCCGCCAAGGATAAAAAATATAAGACCGCGCCAAACTCCAAATCCACTACTCCTTGAAAATAAAAAAAAAATGAAAAAACGCAGAAGATGGATATTGCAGGTGGCACGCATTTACAGTTCATTAGATGCAACCGGAAAAGCTAGCCGGAATATCGATGAAAATCGGGTGATAAAAAGACCAGGTAGGGGGGGGGGGTGGAGAAAAGACTACGGGACGCTTTAGGCGCTGCGCACATTATCGGATCTCATCTGCCATAAAGTAAAGGTGGAAGCTGGGCGGCGATAAATAGTCGATGAACGTACGCCCGCACGAATTTTACCGATGTAAAGCACGCCGAGGTCGGTTGTTAAAGCCGGCTCGCCTAAAATGTTTTTGTTGACTATCTCATTTTTCGTCGGATGGAAAACCAGGCCGCCGATATTTTCGGTCTCGATTTTGCTGGGCAGGAAAGGGATGCGAATAGTGCTTCCCTGTGTGTCCAGCTTCGAATGCCGGATGATGCTCTGATACTAGAAAAATGAAACTGACAGTTTGCTGCGTCACTTGGATTTTATAAATATGGAGATTGAAATCCAATGCTTTTCCATCAATTTGTTTTCGGCCCGGCTTCGTTTTTCTAGCAACTGTAAATATGGATTTTTTTGTTAAAAACAAAAATAAGTATTTCCCGCAGAATACGAGTGACTAAGGAATATTCCTATTTGTATACGTTTTATAAAAAGTTCGCCGGGTGTTTAGACGAAAAGAGAAAACCATGGGATTTGTTGTATAAACGTAGAAAAGCAGTAGGAGAGAGAGAGAGAGAGAGAGAGAGAGAGAGAGAGAGAGAGAGATAAAAGCTGCCATGCGAATGTACAGCAGGCGAAAGAGTTATTATTCGAGGGCGTAAAATAGGGATTACATAGGTGGGGGGGGGCTATCGTAATGCCCGAAGCCAGTTTCCACTCATGCCGAACGTGGCAGTTTGCGATCGAATCCGACAATAGATTACCGTCGAAGTAAAAATAGAAAATTACGCCGGACGGGAGGGCCTCCGAGCGAATTTTCATTGAGAGTCGCGTGATTTATGTGTCTTTACGCACGCAAACGGCCCGTGTGTAACTCACGCGATGAACTTTTCCATTGTTTTGTCATAAATCTTGACGCCCGAGGGCTTTCCCCTTGTTTCCCTGAAAATAGAGGATAATTACAAGTTTGAATTATGCATGCGACAAGGTAATAAAAACAATTAGTGTCACATATCTCGAGCTTCGGTAATTTTAGAGGTCTCGTTATCCGTTACTTTCAGAGGGGGCGGGAGGTGACAAAAATTATTAATTGCGTTTGATTACCGATGATTTGTTTGATTAGAAAAGCTTGATGGAAGGACAAATGTTAGAATAAGTAACGGTCAATTTTCTTTTCCTCGCCAAGAATAAAGATAAACTTGATCGTTAGGTATTCTAGCATGCAGCAATATAAAGGCCTGATTTGATCGTCGAAATGTAAAGAGTAAGCGAGATTAAACTGTAAAGACGACGGGAGCTTGCCGAGATCACCACGACTGGAAGTCGCTTGGGAAATTCGAAAGCTTCGTGTCCGCTTCTTCCTTAGCTGACACAGATTTCTTGAGATCTCGCGATGAGAACATCACGTCCTGAATAAGAAAAAAAAACGACACGGAAGATCGTAAAAAAGAATACATAATACACTATTATAAATAAAAAAAAAAAATTCCACAACACAAAAAAAAAAAAAGAAAAAAAAAAAAAAAAAAAAAAAAAAAAAAAAAAAAAAAAAAAAAAAAAAAAAAAAAAAATTTAAATAGCAGTCCCACAATTGTCTGCATAATTCAACTTTAATTAACATAACAACCCAAGTCGACGCAAAGATTTAAATGCTCGCTGCAAGTGGAAGTGGAAGGGAGAAAAAAGAAATTAATGAATTCCACTTTGAAGTCGCCGGACACAAAGTGCGCCCTGGGTAATGCTTAACATTTAGCCAGAGGAATAGCAATAGACGAACAAGTGCAGCGAAAAAATAAAAATAAGTAAAATAAAGTAGAAATATCACCCAGTGTATATAGGGGGTAGGGGAAAGGGGAGGGCTTACAAGACAGCAGGAAAAGACAAGAGAGCTTACGGGAAGAATAGGAAAGCGAACGCAGGCAAGGGGGATAGGTCGAGTAGACTACGTCGAAGCCGCGGTAAGGCGGTGTCGTATGCGCGGGGGAGGCGCAGACAGGGCGGAAGAATCTCTTCACACCTCGGCGAGCTTATACGTCGTTACATAATGTTGGTAAGGGGCCTCTGGCTGCTGCCGCTGCATTACTGCCGGCCTCGTGAGCAAACCTTTGCTCGGCCGTTTCAACCGTACCCTCGGCACTGTATCGCTGTTGTGCCAGCTACAGTGCGCGTGTGTGCGTGTAGAGAAAGGCTGCGGGTGCGTCGAGATGTGGTGGTGAAACGTTGTCCGATGCTTTGGACGAAATATTGAAGGGCTCAAGCAGAAGTAAAAAAAACAATTTTTCCATTGCGTGCTGAATTGAATTATTTGAAATTGTTTTGATAGAACGACGAGGTATATCGGATGTATATTAATATAAGGTATATTTGATTTGATATTATTTTGGTAAACCCCGAATTTTTATGGAAAATAATTGTTCGCTTTTTATCGAATAGTATTGCTTATTAATTCGTTTGACGACTCAGAAAAATATTGAAAAGTATTTTCCCTTTATTTTTATTTCTTTATGCAAATACTGCATAAAATGGCTGAGCATATATTGACTTATTCCCCTTATTTTTTCCTACGTTTATATTACACTTCAGGATTAATAATGCTGAAGCGTAATATAACGCTATCTTACCTAGCGTACAAAAGCTAAAAAATTTACTTCTGCCATTTGGAAAAGTAAGGCATAAAACGAAGATCCAAGAAATAGTTTTATCATTGCAATAAAATAGAATTTATTCCCTGTTATATTGAACACAGTCGAAAACAGAAATTTTATTGAATTTCAATAGAACGTATCTACTGTAAATTTTTCGCCGGCTTGTTATGTTTTATTTTTTCGCGGAAATCGCGAAATTGGCCGCTCGTCAAATTGCAGAGCAAAATTTTCGCTCTAATTTTGTCGATTGAATTTTATCGGAAAACCATGAAACTGCATGCTTTTATTAGGCTCTTGCGTGACCCGGCGCGAAATTCCTGAAGTGCAAAGCATCGACTCTCCCTGTGAAAATGGAGAGTAACCGGTAACGCCAGTCCAAGTTTCACTCTCAACGTGGCACTTGAACTTCTTGTATTCTTCCCAACGTCATGTATTGCAGGGCGATCGTATTATTGTCAACGTTGATAACCGTCTTTGTTACGTTTCACCGTAAGTACTGTAATTGCTGTTTAATACCACGAATAACTTTGATAATATTTCGCTGCCCCTAGAAAACGGTTCTTGCCACGGACAACAAAGTTTTTTCTTGAAAATCTGTTGCAAAGTCTTAAAATATTAAGGAAATTGAGTGTTAAACTCGAAAAATGTGATTTTCTTTATAATTTTACACTAGAAAATATTTCCAAAAGTTTTGAAACAAGTATAGTTGAAAACTTCTCGGAAGCTTTTAGCAAATATATAGATAAACATCTTTGTTTTTTGTTTGTTTGTATTTTTTTCTTCTTAACTTTTTGCAACTAAAACTTACACGCATTTCTCTGCAGTAGTTGTTGGTGAACTTTGTACCGAAGCATGGTGCTGTATTAATGGAGGGAAAGGTTGCCAATATTGGAATGGAACTGTCTGCGACTGCTTGCGCGGCGACTATTTTTTTTCTCAGTAATAGCAGATCGTTAACGTTGTGCCGATTAAATGTGTTTAATAAAACAAAACAGAAAAATTCGTTATTCGTTTTATCTGTATTTTAACTATCCGATACAGCCTACTTAATATACTACATAAAACAACTCGTTTATTCAGTAGTTGACGAAAAAAAATTCCCAAGCCCGTGCCCTTTTTCCTTTCTCGTCCTTTTAACTGGACACTGCTAGAGCCGTACACGTGTTTTCGGACAGGCGCAGTTCAGCCGACCGGGATGCTGACTTTACACACAACAGGTAAACGCGACGTGTAGCCGTGCAAATATGCGCTAGTCCCGGACGCGCACAAGGTTTCCCTCGGGTTAGCTCTGTGTGTATGTGTGCTTTTTTCCCTCCCAGTTACTCCCCCTCTCCCTCGAGAGTATCTCGTACATCTTTAATTACTGTTTACTCACACTCGTTTTCATTCTCGTTTTCGGTCTCCAACTCTCTCTCTCTCTCTCTCTCTCTCTCTCTCTCTCTCTCTCTCTCTCTCTCTCTCTCTCTCTCTCTCCCCCTCTCTTTCCCGGACTCTTACCGCTCCTTTTTACTTTTCACTCCCGCGCAAATCCGGAGCCCTTTATTCTCTCTTATCCGAGCCTCTTTTTTCCTCCGGCTCTCTTACTCTCTAAGTTTGCCCAAGCTTAAAAAGCTTTCAAAGCTAGTTAACAATCCGCGAATAGAGCTGCGAGGCATTGTGTGTCCGTACGTTTTCTCTGCGCACACCATGTGCAACTACTTTTGTGTTTTCTTTCCGCCGCTCTGTAAATAAATTTTGCTACGGAGCTTAGCCGTGGTGTGTAGAAGCGCGCCCGGTGTGTTCTGCCTTGAGAACAGGCATTAGCCGTCCAAAGTAAATCCTGAAATAGTACATTTCTCTTTCCTGCCTATTACTCGCCTCCTTTTTCTCCCTTGAATTACTTTTCCTCCCTGCCTTATCTATCTACGATGTTTGACATGCCATCTTCTACCTTCAAGCCGAAAGTAAACGTCGCGCGCCTTCGGTACACAAGAACGTTTCTTCCCTCCATCAAAATAATACAAAATTCATTCGAAATTCAGCAATCCAGCGTAGTAAGAGGATTAATGATCTTTTAACCCTTTGCACCTGCAATACCACCTTATAATTCTCTACAGCAGCAGTAACAGCAGCAGCAGCAGCAGCAGCAGCAGCAGCAGCAGCAGCAGCAGTAGCCCTAGCCCGTAACCCGTAGCGACGCGTATTTCAGCAAAGTAAGCTTCTCGTATGCAGCTGGCCGAGAAGCGGGCACTTTGCTGTCAGAGTCGATAAAACAGGCGATAGGAGTCGGCAGTCGACATTTGCGACTTCACTTTATCGGCATTAAAGCGAGCACACAGCGAGGCATTAAGTGGCCCGGAGGCTGACGCAGAGACGTTTAAGGTTACAGCCACTCGACATCGATTGAGCGTAAACCTAGAGAGAGCGAACTAGCCTCGCGCGAAAGTGCGAGAGGGGATAAAGAAAAAGGAACGTCTAGCGAGAGGTTAGGGTACTCTAAAACGGCGCCTCAGCAAGACTCGCTCACGCACGCGCGCTCCTGGGGATCACGTAACTCGAAGAGCCGGAAAACGAGAAGGTTCGACTGTTGGATGAGTAAAAAATGTGTAGCTCTGATACACATACAGACAAGTGCTGTGTCTCTCGGAAAGCAGGCCTGCGCGAGATAAGTAGTAGAAGTAAGGCTTTCGTCAGTCACGGGACTGGGTGTAGGGTTGCGCATATAGCGACGATAACGCGTCTGACGCCGAGAAATAAAACGAGCGCAAAAAGTGTTGGGATAGTTTAGAAGCTCGGGGAAATGAAATTACCTGTGTTGAATGTGTCTCCGGCGTTGGCAAGAGACACGGGGGGCTTGGAAAAGGGACAAGAGAGAAAGAGATTCAATTTTCTCCTCTTCGCTTGTTTTCGAGTGCGGCCGTCGCTCGCACCTGTTCTTCGGTGAGGGATAGAAAGAGAGGAAAGAAGAGGAGAAACATTGGAATCAAGTGGCTCTCGGCATTAAGCGAGCTCTAAGTTTTGCCGGTTGTTGCCGCGATCCAAATTGAATTATCTTGGCAAGCGATAGATTGTCCGACTAAACGATATAGCAATCGAGTCGTTTTCATTCGAATTTCAAGCTGCGTGGCTCTGAGCGAGCGAGAGAGAAGTGATGGTACGTGGTAATGAAAAAAAATTTAATCCATACACGCACACACCTCGGCCGGCCGTTAATCCGATGCAATAAGACCCGTCTCGCGTCATAAACATCAGAAGTGTTCGGCAATTCGAGCGTAACTCGACTCTCTTATCTTAGTTTCTATCACGAACGAAAAAAAAGACAAACAAAAATAAAACAAAATAAAAAGAAACGACAGCCAGGGAGATCCGGGGAGAATAAGAAAAGGAAAAAAAAACAGACGCGCGTCTGTCGACTACTCGATCGTAAAAACAGAGAATGAGAGAGAGAGAGAGAGAGAGAGAGAGAGAGCCGAATAGCAGGAGAGGGAGAAGAGAAAAGGAGTGGGTGAGTGAGAGACGGCTCGATTGTACCCGGGCAAAACGCGGAGATGACACCCACGTCGGCCTTGGCGAACGAATCGATAGTGGCTGCCCCTTCTTCCCCTCCTCTTACTCAGCCGTCGTTGAGCGTAGGCGTTCTCACGGCGTGTGCCACTGCCGAGGATTTGTCGCGGTGGCCCCGCGCGCTTTTTCTCTCTTATCAGAACCCGACCCTCCTCCATCCCCTTCTCTCTTTCCTCTTTTTTTTCACGAGAAAACGCGGATACTCACACACTTCAAGAGGCAGTGCGTATGCGCTATTTATTGGCCGATTCAACTAGAGAGAAAGAGAACGAGACACACAGCGTTGGTGTGCTGCGTGTGAGATCGTAAACAGGCTAATTCTCTCCTTTCCTTTTCTTTTTTTTTTTGCGAATCGGAAGAGGGTCGCGAGAAGCATTTTACGATCCGAGTCGCAGGCACGTAATACTCGGACGGAGAGAGGGAGAGGCTTTTTGATTAATGGTATACGCGCACACCAGCGACGAGGTTACATACGCACACGTGCGAATTACTGACCTACTGTGTGCTGCTCCTGCTGCTGATATTGAGTGGAGCGTGGAGGGGGAGGATAGAAAAATTTGTTTTCATTGCTTGTTTGACCTTATCGCTCTAATATTAATAGTCGTGCGTATAGTCGTGATTTTTTTTTCGGTGAACGGGAGGGCCAGGGTTCGTACTTTTTAGGGTGATTGTTGATGAGTCAACGAGCTTCGGTATACTCCGGGCCGGCGGAAATTAGGACGACGCTTGACATATTGCTTTTTTGGATATTTATGAGAGCGGGGACATTACATTGTTGGGTTAATGCTTTGAGATATAAATTTTGATGAATAAATTATCATGGCCGTCGATTTACGACGAAAAATTTTTGGGGGCCTCTTTCACGTCGGCGCCATAATGAAACGGGTAAATAGGGAGAGGCTACTAAATTTGATAAAATGCATTAATTAATACCTACGTATCGCAATTAAAAGCACTTTAATGCATTTCGGGGCTTACTTTATTCCATAATAATTATTAGACTTAACGCCCCCCGATCGCGATATTGATAACTGTTAAATACAATTCAAGTCATTTTAATCGGTTTATTAATTTTAATATAACGTCCATTAGCGTCAATTCGTTCTTCCCTTTCCTTGCTTTCCTACATAAAATCATTACATTGATAAAGTTCCATCGATCGATACCAAAGTCATCGAAAAATAACAAAGTGCCCACAGGCTCTACCGACAAGTCGCGTGCCGTAAACTTTGTTAATGAACAAACTAAAATCACGCGAAAGCTCGGGCTAATTATAAATCCGGCATAAGAGGACAATTTGAAAAATGCCTCGCGCATAACAAAATCAATTAACGAGGAATAAAGTTAATTTTAGCATCCTCGCGCGTCCAGCGCGCATCCCCTTTGGCAAATCGTTCGCCTGAATCCAATTAAAAGCGACAATATCCGTCCCTTCCCCGCCAACCTGCCCCCCCCCCCTCTCTCTCTCAAATCCATCGCAAACCACACGAACCGCATATTCCCGCGTCCACTTTTGTCAAATTTCATTTCTCCCTGCCAAACCCGACCTCTCTGCCCTTGATGACGATGATGATGATGTAATTCCAGCATCAGGCTAACCCGGCCAGGCCCATCTAAACTGACACCCTAGCCAATTTACCCCTAAACTCGCTCGTCATTCCAAAAGATCGTTCAAGCTCAGCCTCCTGCTATAACCATGCCCCCCTCTGTTACGCTCTCGAGGTGAACTCCGCGTCACAACAAGCCTCGGTAAATTAGACAGCGCAGCCCCTTCCCCGCTCTCGATCCGGTAAGTAGCGAATTAGCACGTGCTCGCTGCAGCCGTTATAATCCACGCTAATGCAGGCAAGTGGCAAAAACGCCTGTCAGTTCCGGCATTACACGATTGTCGGCTGTCGCCCGAGAGAGAGAGAGAGAGAGAGAGAGAGAGAGAGAGAGAGATCGGGGAAAAAGCCGCTTAGGACTCAATGTGTAGCGCGTTATCCTCGACACATTGCACCCTAACGCTGATATGATCAAGCCCTCGAGCTCTATATCCTATCTAATTCCCTACAATATATACCTAGTCAGAGTTGAATATAACTTGTCATGTTTAGTCCGTATGTTTCGTTTCTTTTCTTTCTTTTTTACTTAATCCACAGTTGACATTCGATCGTTTTGATTTCGAGCTTGAAAGCTAAAAATCCTCGCGAAACGTCGATGCTCGGTTAGAAACTGAAAGTTTAAGCAGTCCCGTAAAACCGTCGACAAAGCAACGAGCTATGTCCTATCCTTTTAGTCACGCCGGTGAAAGTGAAAGAGAAAGACTTGGGATGGGGAGGAGAGAGAGAGAGAGAGAGAGAGAGAGAGAGAGAGAGAGAGAGAGAGAGAGAGAGAGAGAGAAAGAAGCTCGGTAGAGGCTCATCCGCTGACGGCAGATGCCCCTTTCAGCGGCAATGTGTGCATAGACTCGTGAAAAATCCGAGCCTAGACCCTGCACCTCGCTTGAACACCACTGAATGCCAGCGAAATAGAGAGTGAGCAAACACAGCGGCCTTTCCCGTCTGCTGCCCCCCCCAGACACCCACCTATCCCCCCCCCCCCCATCGTAAAGCTTCATCAGCGGAGGTCGTTTTAAAAAATCTACCAGACGTACGAACCGTTGCACTTGAAGAGCTTCTTAAAGTCTGACGAGCAAAGAGTTCACGAAATATTTGGCTGTTACTGCCCGTAAAAAGAAAGAGAGGGCTAATTCCAGGATGGAGAAGTTGACGATATCGGGCTAGAGAGGATTGCAATGATGATAACCTATCGTACAGTGGAAGAGACCAGGCACTGGAAAGGATCAGAAGAGAAGCGCCCGCTCGCGTGTGCCAAGAGGCTTCGGGCGCCAGCGAGAAAAATGAGGCTGGAGTTTCCAAAGTGGGATACACCCGTCGACCAGCCACGGGCTTGCTCCTCGTGATCTACGGGCAGGGGTGTAAGGCTCTACCATATGTGGCACGTTCGCTTTCATAAATTTCACCCGCGTTTGTTCGCGGCTTTTGCAAGAGCCGTAACTATTGCGGAGAAGCTAATTTCGGCTGAGCTTCGCCAAAATGGCAAATATCAAAAGGTAAAGGGGGAAGTTTAGTTATCGTGAAAATTGGACGTTGACTGGTTTTCGTTTGAGACTATTTTTTATTGATTAGGGTAATGGGTTGGATGGATGCGTAAAATAAAGCGGCTGGTTTGTTTAAGAGTGGTTGCCGATAGAATATTGGACTGCTTACGGCTGCGTTTTATTTGGAAATTTCGCGAGATCTGCAAAATTTAAGCTAATGCACATTTATTTTTGAAGCGAATATACGTTTTGCTAATGTTATAATGCTTGAAAGCCTTTAAGCCCCGATATAATGCGAGCTCGATACTCGAAATAATCAAATTAAATGTTTTAAGATTGTAAATGTAGATAAGGTAGCATCAGTTTTCGCAGAAATGCTGAAAAATGTTAAAAAAAGAATAATCAAAAAATAAATGGGAAAAGCAAATCAACAAGAGAATAGCCAAAAGTAAATGGACTTTAGGAAAAGCAGCTTGGCAAAATAAAAAAAGCGCGTTAGGATAGAGAGAGGCTGAAAGTGCAGGACCCACCGGCGTCGTCTCCGAAAATTTTGCGCGAAGGAAATAAAAATAAAGTGTGTATGAGAGAAAGAGAGGGAGAGAAAAAAAGTCCAGGGAAAAAAAATGGAAGAAACTCCAGCTGAAAGTAGTCCTGTACGGGGGATAGCGAGCGCATACAACTTCCGGCGTTAGGCCAGAGGTAGAGAGAGAGAGAGAGAGAGAGAGAGAGAGAGAGAGAGAGAGAGAGGGCGAGTTTCTCTATTTTTCCTCGCTCGTACTTTTTCTACTGCTCTTATTTTTCAGCGGCTCCTCTCCATAGGAGTCCGATCTCGGCGTCGCGTGAATTCCAAAGTGCCAACGGAATAGAGGCGCAGATGGAAGAGCCTCACTCCCTCCCCCTTCCCACATTTCTTCCAGACGTGCTGAAATTTTCTAGGAGGGAAAATATTTGTACATTACGCGAGGACCCGGAGACTAGATCTGCTAATATTGATATGCCTCAAAGTGTCCCCATTCGTGCGCGACTCTCTCTTTTCCTATTTTCTCAGCGATCCTTATTTCATGGTAAGTATATTGGCCGAGCTACTAGTTCTTCCTTTTTCCAGGCGAAAAATTCGAAAATCCTCGGGACTTCAATTAAATTCACCCGGCTCGGCGAATTGCATTCTCACCTCGCCTAATTTTTTCGTCCATAACGCGTTAGGAATCTCCCGTTTGCTTTGTACTATATAGTAATCCTAAACGCGTGATCTCTTTAGCCTCGAGCCTCGAGCCCTAAATTCTATGTTTACTCGGCGGCACACGCGCGCACTGCACTGGGCGCGCACAGTATTGTTAGTTATTATGATCGCATTAGCATCGGATGACACAATGATGGCTAAATAATGCACTGCGAATTAATGACTATTTACGCGGGCATTGCCACGATATATACTCGTTTCATCGATTGTAACCTTACCTCACTTTACGATTAAATAATGATAATATTGCAAATTTCAAGCAACATCTCGTTTTAATATTCGAACATAATACACCGCAGCATCTTCAACGAAACACCACTGTCTCTTTTCTCAACCCGAAATCCCTGCTTCTCGAAAAAAACAAAAATGTACCCTCGGCTTCGGCAAAATTATTCAAAAGGTGTTTACGCCTCGGCGGGAGTTGAGAAACAGGGGGGGGGGTTATGGTGCATCGTTGTTATTCCTCGTTGAAAGTTAAAACAGCGGTGAGGAAGGGAGTGAGGACGGTAAAGGGAAGGGGGGTGGGTGGCCTTGTATTCCGGTGTAACGGCTGCATTATCAGGCGCGCGGACAAGGCTTCCGAGCTATACGGTGAGGGATTCGACGTCGAAGCGAGAGCTGGCACTTGTCGAAGCAGCGGGATAGTCCTTCCTTTTTCTCTTTCGCCTCGAAGAAAGTCGTCGAGGCCATCGAGGGCTGGAACATGCAAATGAAGTTGACATCGTCTCCTCTCTCACCTGGTCTTCGCGTGTGCGAAAAAGGAAAGAGAGAGCGGGCACAGGAGCTCGAGAGGAATAATAGAAAGAGCCTGCGTAGCGCCCGCTTATCCCTCGGATTTGAGAGGGGGAGAGAGAGAGAGAGAGAGAGAGAGAGAGAGAGAGAGAGAGCCGCGCGGAACTTGCTCTCGAGATTTATTTTACGGGGAGCGAGCAGCTCTCTCCTTCTCGGCGGCTGCTCTTTTTCCTCCTTCTCTCTTACTCGCCTCTCCGGACTTCCGCGGATTAGACTTTCGTCTCCTTCAAGCTCGCCCGTATACTCCGAGTGAAAATCTGTTGCTCTTCTTGGCTATTGTTTTTACCCTCGGCCTAGTGACGTGAGAGCCCCTTGAAAAATTATGAACATTTTTATGATGTATCGAGGAATCATGAATGTATGAGGGAGAGAGCTGGCTTGGGCAAAGATTCTCGGCTGCTCGAGGAGAAAATGGATTCGCAACTCGCCCTGTCGACGCTTCTTCCTCTACTTCTTCTTCTTTTCGCCAATTTAACCATGAAAATTTTTCTGCTTGTCTAACTTTTTCAATATTTCCAAATAAATTGCGTTACGAATTTGTTAACTTACGAATTCAAATTTAAATTTATACTCATCGCCGGATGATAGATTTACGTGTTATTTGCGAGCCCCGGAGAAACTCAATTGACAGAGTTTCGGCTTTGTGATCCACGAGCCGTGGATTCGAGCCGGACGTTCTGTCGTTCGAGTGCCAAAAAATAATCAGCGATAAGACAAATTATTTACAACTTCCTTTTGTTCCGTTGTAAAAGCTTGAAAATTTATTTTTCCAGGTGAGCGACGGCAAACAATTCTACTGCAACGAGGTAATTATCACAAAATCAACTTTTTCTTCATTTTTTTCCTACTACTTTGTCAATAAAAAACCCCCCGAAACTCCAATCACACGGAAGTCACCAAGACTATCGACACTCGTTACCGACTTCATAATTATCGTCCCATACAAAACAAAATAAGAACAGAGAAACTTAATTAAACGTAAATATCAAAGCCTTTACATTCCTCGAGTCGCACCTTTCAATATTCCAGTCGATTACTCTTAATTAATTATCTCTCATAGAGCATCGCACAGCAGTGGTCCTACCACAAGAGCACGTAGGAGGCAAGGAAAGTGTCGAATACTGATACTAATTGGCTTGTATATCAATATAGAGAAAACCAGGCCTCACGAAAGCTCTCAAAGCTCCGCGCTCGCTCTTTTTACCCTCTCTAACAGAGTCTCCTCTCGTTGATTAAATTCGTGCTTTAAATAAGCTCGGCAAGTCATTCTCGA
Source organism: Anagyrus pseudococci (assembly GCA_030522585.1). NCBI lineage: Eukaryota > Metazoa > Arthropoda > Insecta > Hymenoptera > Encyrtidae > Anagyrus > Anagyrus pseudococci. The sequence goes on along the minus strand of JAPYYQ010003214.1, from coordinate 3,386 downwards.
GAGCTGGCATGTGCTGCTTAGTTTACGTAACTCATCGTGACTCTTGTGGAGAGAAGGGGGGAAGAGGGCGTGGGGGGCAGTCGCTTGAGAGTTCAAAAATTAGGATAGAATTCGAGTATCGCCGAGGGTAAACATTTTAACGAGCAGTAGGTAGAGTAGCGGGCTCTAGCTGCACAAGCTCGAGTAGTAATCCAGGCAGTTACACTGGGCTGCATGGGCTGAGCTCAAGAGACGCACTCGTTCGTCTCCAAATTAAGTCTCGAAATTAGAAACTATTGTGCTCTCGCGAGCGATTCGGGCGTCAGCTTAATCCTCCCCCCGTTCTCTTCTAGACGTTCGAGGGGTTAAAGGCAAGGAGAGAGACAGAGAGACAGAGAGAGAGAGTAGCGCAAAGTTACAGCGGAACCCTAGCAAATCTCTCGTTCTTCCTCCTCGATCTTGTCAACGTATCCCCCAGTCTCTCCGTCCTAGTCAGCTACGTAAGGGACATTAATCTAGCTCCGACGCCGGGACGAATTTCGAAATTGCACGCGAGCGCACGTTCATAAATTATGCGCGATACAATTATTTAGCATATTTAACGTCGCCAAGTGTGTGGGTGCGAGAGTGAGAGGGTGAGACTGCTGTGTGTATGTGTCTGTTCTGGGATTCGGGAGAAAGCGATGCGGCCGCGCGCTAGGCAATGGCAAAATTATGCTTATGATGTTAATGTGTATACAATTCGCGACTTTCACTACGTGAGCGAATATATGCCATATATAATGAAACTTTGCGTGTTATGATTCTAAAGTGATACGCGCCCGGGCAAGTGTAGTCCTCTGTCATTTTGACGGTAATTAATTTTCGGCTGATACGCGCGCGTTTGCGCGTCGAATAAGCTTTAGCGGTAAACGATTCTGATTTGATATATTTGTATTTGTTTTTTTTAATTTTTGTTTTTTTTTTATATTTGTCATTTACGTAAGAGCAGTTAAGCCCTGGTCTTTTAATAGTCACGGCCTTGCCGTACATGCAGTTAAAAATTTAACGTTCGCGCAATTCAGTAATGTCCTATCCTCGTGTTATGTGAAGTACGAAAGGGGTACTCTAGGCTGTTAATACGCAAATTTAACGTTTGAAGAGGGAACTTTACAACTAAAAGTAGCGCGGTATCAAACGCTAATTTTCCCCGTGCCACCTGTAGTATTTTCATTTAAAATTCGCATCCGAGCGAATTACCCGCACGCGCATTTACATTTTCTAAAATTAGCTCTGGTCCCATTAAGAATTACCCTGGACACCATTGATAACCGTCATTTCTCGCGTCCAAAACTCTCCCTCTCTCTCTCTCTCTCTCTCCCTCTCTCTCTCTCTCTCTCTCTCTCTCTCTCTCTCTCTCTCTCATTAGCCTAAGAACTCTCTCTCTCTCTCTCTCTCTCTCTCTCTCTCTCTCTCTCTCATTAGCCTAAGAATCTTTAGCGGAGCATCATCCTCCGTAAGTTCACGCGACCGCATACAACGCGTAATTCGAGAATTAATCCGAAATTAAACCGCTTGTAGACGCGATGTATTTAGTGCGGGCTGGCAATGCGGCGGCGGCAACAACAACAACAACAACAACAGCTACAGCGACGCCCGGAGCTCCGAGATTCGTCCGCGTAAATCTTATCCAGGCCTTTCTGCCTGCTACGTGTGCTAGAGCGCCGCGGCTCTACAGAGCTCATTCTCATGCATTCGCGCGTCGCGAGAGTACGGCAAATGTATGTAGAGACCAGAGAAGAACGGCAGGGAGGAGCCGGGGCACAGGAGTATGCGCCCCTATGCGAGCGTCGACGTGGCGAAGCTATAGTGCGGCTAGCCGGATGAGAGCAGGAACGGTAAAGCACCGAGTGCGGGCTTGCAGGTGGGAACGCGGAAGAATTGCGAAATCCTTATTGGCTTCGTTGCTGCTGTTGCTGCTTCTGCGGTTTGCTTCTTGCGCAAGTTTAGCTGCTTGGTATGCCGGCGAAGATTTTAATTTAGACTCGCGATAGTGTAAGCCAGATGCTCGCCCGAGTCAATCTTATTTGTAATAGCGCGCGCGACTTCATTCGATTCCGAAGGTTTTATTGCTTTTTCCCTATTTTTCTGCTTGTTAACGAGTTTTTTTTCGGCTGCACGAAATTTATCGACGGTACCCTTGAATGATTAATTTATACAATTGTAAGTGTATCAAACAAATAGGTGCTAGTAAAAACAGCCTGTAAAAGCTGCGCGTTGAAAGGGCAGACGAGGTACATCGTTATCTACTTACTCGTCTGATCAGTAGTAAAAGCACGCGTATAGTCAGACGATCGAGAGAAAACGAGCTCGGAGCTTTTACGATTGATCGTAACGTCGTGCATTGAGCACAAACAAATTGAAATAAGGTAAATACATAAGGAGAAAGGTGTATATATGTACAGGCGGCGCGAGAAAAGGTGAAAGACTAGCGAGGGTCTGGTATATGAGCCTCCGCGAGCACTCAATGCGCGCGCGCTTACAAAGCCTAAGACGGAACAAAGAAAGGAGCTAGCAGGAAAAGATAGGTAGGGAGAGGGAAGCGAGAGAAGTCTGGTGAGTCGTAGAGACGCATTTCGAGTCAAAGTCTAAAGGGCTGCTTGTAGAGCTTGTGCACGGGAGGACGAAATGAAAGCCGGCGCACGAAATTCAAGGAGAAAGCACGTCCATAGAGCCAGAGACTCGGCAGATAAGTCCTTGGATGGGTTAAAGGGAAAGACGAGTTATTGAACGAGCAGTTTTCGGGCTTGCGCAAGCTCGTTATTGCCTTGAGTGGGCTTCTAGATTTCCAGAGAGAAATGTTGGTGATTAGAGGAGTATGTGTGTTTGCTTTGCCCCGGTCCGCAGTCGAACTTGCTAAATGTGCTCGAATTCTCGATACAATTAGGCAACTTCCGTTCGACTTTTCCACCCCCTATCCCTGCACCCTCCCATCTACCGCTGCTTATTCTACTTCTTTTTTCTCTCTTTCTCTTTTCTCTTTCTCTCTTTATCTCTGTTTATTGGTGTACCAAGCCCGAAAGAGGAGTTTCGAACGGTAACAATGAAAGATTTTGTTGCCAAGTTAAATAAAGGAGAAATGGAAGATATTATTTGCAGTTTGTTAATATCCGACTTTGGAAAGTTTCGATTGTTTAATAGATATCACTTTTTTTTTGTTTTAAAGACTTGATAGCTTTTTGTTGAAGTACAGTTTACTGTTTGGTCTTTGTTAAGACGTCGCTATTCATGACAAATTTAAGCAGAGTGTAATTACTTGTTTATGTATGTACGTATGTATGTATGTATGTATGTATGTACTTGGTTTTTATTAGACGGCTACCACCTTTCGGTATACGAGCCGTCAGCCAACAACCGAACGTATCGTA
>JAPYYQ010003213.1:0-14114 GCA_030522585.1 Anagyrus pseudococci | reverse complement strand
TAATATTTTATTACGTAATCATAATTATTAAATATTCTAAGAAAGTAATAAATAACTAGTACATATATAATAAATAATAAATAATTAAATTCAAATGTACAAGTCGGCATCCCAATATAGATTCAAAATCGATTCAAATCGATGTTTTTTTTATTGATTCCTATCGACCGTAATATTTTATTACATAATAATTATTAAATATTTTAAGAAAGTAATAAATAACTAATATACATATAATAAATAATTAAAAATATGAAATCGATTAATTAATTATTCCCCTTGTGTTCTAAATGATATCTGAAAGCAATAGAAACCGATTAATAATATTAAAAAATTTATCGATTTGAATACAATTTTTAAATATTATTTCAATTGACAAAAGTGGTTGCAAAAGTTACATTTCAAATCGATTAAAATTTTTTTTATCGCTTTCAATCGACCATTTCTAGCAGGGTTCATACATAAAAAAACATGTAAAATCCATGTGAAAATTCATGAAAAATGAAATGTTAGAATTTATATGAAATCATCAGTATGAATACATCAAAAAGTCACATAGATTTTCATGTGGATTCTCATGTATATTTTTACATGGAATTTTATTCAATAACTTTTTTACTAGCATTTTTCATACATTTTTCTTAGTGCATAAAGTTATACATACTTTTACACAGAATTTCACACTTAGATTTATATCCCAAATTGAATCTACAATTTTTGAAGTTACATAGATATCTTTATATTTTCATTATAATATTTGCTAAAAGTTTCCAAAAGTCATATTTTTGTACAATACAAGTAAGAAATTCACGTGAAATTCTGTGTAAAAGTATGTATAACTTTATGCACTAAGAAAAATGTATGAGAAAATGCTAGTAAAAATGTTATTGAAAAAATTCCATGTAAAAATATACGTGACAATCTACATGAAAATCTATCTGACTTTTTGATGTATTCATACTGATTTCACATACATTTTTACATTATATCTCTCATGAATTTTCACATGGATTTTTACATAGATTTTTACGTATGAAAACCTATGTGAAAATCCAGGTGAGAAATCTACGTAAAATACATATAAATTCATGAATAAATCACATGGATTTCTATCTGGATTTTCACATATTGTTTTTACATGGATTTCCATTTGGATTTTTTTAATAGGGCTACTAGACATAAAATTATTAATTGTAATAACAAATAGTCCCCCTCCTCCCCCCGCTCACTTAGATTCGCCGCTCTCGGAAAGTCTTTTCGGCTTTTCGAGTGCTCGAGCCTCGAGCGCGTCTCCCCGCTCGGCGTTTGTTTATGTCTTGCAGAGTGTCGGGTAGCGCATACGCGCGCGCATGGTGGGGGAACGCTGCCGCGCCGACCCCGACCGCCCGTTGCCAATTCCCCTACTGCCCGAACTGCTATTATATTCAATTAAATATTGCTCACGATTTTTCGCTGATAAATCTGGAGCGATTAGTCGTTTTTAATGTAAAATCGCACGCTCTTTCGAATGGTGCGTGCTGTTTGTCTCTATGACTAACCGTAGCGTTTGAAAGTTTGCAAGCCATTTTTGCAATTTCTCGTGCAGCTAGAGACTTCAACTTTGGCTTATATTATAGAGCTAATATTCCTCTACAATATAAACCAAAATGCAGCTCTCGCCCTTGCACTGTTAAATCGTGACCTATTTTATTGGACTATAATCACTTTGTTCCTGACTTCATTCCGTTCCCTCTCTTTTGCTCATTTTTTCCATCCCCCCTTTCCAGTGGACATCTTGAGGCTGCAGAAGAGCCCCTTCTAACCTGTAAATAGAAGGCACTCCAGAGTTTGGATTTTAAGTCTCGGAAAGGACTTTTCCCTATAAAAACGAAGACTTAGACGACAACACCATCTTCGTGCTTCTACTTATACTGATCAACAAAGAACTGGGATTTGGTCAATTGCCTTGAGCAGTATCCACAGTGAAAAAAGAAAAATAAAAGGGAAATCGGTCGCAAACTTTTTCGTCACCGTTACCGCTGGATAAAGTCGATTGAGAAGATGTCAGATCAGTGAGTAGAGTTTTTCCCACTCTAAAATATTTACTTGATATATTTGAGACATCTGCACTCTTCTAAGCTGGTGTAGGCTCGAGACCTAAAGTCTCAGATCTGTGCCAAGTTTATTTGACAAATTTTAGCTGAGCTCAAGAATCGGATCAATGATAAAGGAAGATTAAAGCTGCTATATGATGTTTGTGTTGAAATAGCTTTTCAGATAACATTTAAATAAAGCATCTAAATTTCTAATAGTAGCTTATTTTGCCTTATTATTAGTGCTTAACACATTCGACATGATGATTGACTTGTTTATTTAATGTATTAAATTAATATAAAGATCTGTTTTGCTGCTTATAAAAACTGCAAGCTTTCTCAAGTTTGTTTCCTTATCCTAACCATAGTACAAAAGAAATAGTTTCAATTTTCTAAGACTAATCTACTACTAATTTTCTGAATAAAATTTACCTTAGAAATAAATATTACTATTTTAACCTTTTTTGCACAGTGACGAAGCTTTGTTGGATGAAGATTTTGGTGATGAAGAGTATGATTTGGGAAATGACGAGGAAGAAGCCCTATTAGCTGATGACAATGATTTTGAGAGGGTGAGCGTATGAGCGGCATACATATTTTAGATCGCTTAATGCTGTGCATTTGTAATCTATTTTTAAGAATGATAGAATTAATAATTCATTTCTTTATCTCTAGGCGTACTACAATACGTAATAATTCGTTAAATAGTTTATTTTACACGTACATTTTATACATATTCAGCATGATTTTAATCTCTTTACAACTTTGCCTCTTTGCGAAATTTATAAATTATTTGTTAAATACACTACAATATAGCTATTTAGCCAACTTTGATTTTGATACAGGTTAATTTTTTGTGTTTTATAAAGTGTATTTTTTTATGTTGAAAGTTGAAAGTTGATTCAGATGTGCATAAAAATAGTCAAATCTCATTTTCAAGGTTTGACTTTGAAACTAATGTACAAGCTTTATCTTACAATATAAAAAAAATAATAAAATTTTTATATGATTGATAAAGTTATATTTGATGGCAATAAAAAAATATATTAAAATTAACTATACCTCCTTATATTAGGCAAAATTTCAATATTTATCTATAGTTAATTATAAATCTTGTCAATTCATGCATCAAACAAGTTTGTTAATAAACACTAGTAATTGTATATTTTTACTGCGGATTTTGCAATTAATTTGTGACTATCAAGCGCTAATATCATTATTTGATTAGTCAATACCTTGAGTAATTTATAATTTCAACAAATTTTATAAAGGAAAAGAAATGAGAAAATTATTATAATTAGTAAATTTTTTAATTCTAACTTATAATTATTTTTATAATGTTTTTAATGTATTAAAAATTAAATATTTTGTATATACACTTTTAATTGTTTAATTGTAAATTACTTAACTTATTATTACGTGAAATTAATTCTACTTAATAAGTGATTGATACTTTGAACATTAATCTGTTCAAGAAAATTAATTTCTTTTTCTTTGTTTACTCTTGGTAAATTAAATAAAACACATTTTTGTGTGATTATGAAAAAATTTATTTAAATATATATAAATCAAAGATTAGTCATTTTTAACACACAAATCTTTATACTGTGTTTTAGATATATTATCCATATACCTTAAATTGGACTTGTCTTATCTTTTTGTATAAGTGACTGTATAAATATTATTTTTTGTTATATTGTTAAATGGTTTGCTGTTTCTTAAGAATCAATTATCAATGAAAACACCTACTGCAGTTATAAAAACTTTTTTAAACCAATGTATTAAATTTCTTATTCTTTTACATTTTAAATATAATAAAAATATTTTTAGTTTATAAACTGCAAAATTCAACACTTTAATATATATTATTGTATTATAATTACATTATTACAAGAGCAATATTCTTCATTGTCGAAATAAACATTGATTATTTATCAAACCATTTAACTGTTGCATTCATCAGTCAAAAAGTATACACTTGATCAATTATGTGTTTATGATGATAGGGATGGTTTTTTAAATGTTAATTGTTGTTATATGCGCTCAACAAACATTTTAAAAATAAATGTAAGTGTACATTTGTAAAACATACTGCGCAGATAAAACAGTTTTTAATGCGAAAATTTTGGGCTTTGTATAACTGTTCTGTGACAGTATAAAAATTTTATAATAGGATATTTATTAAAAATAATAAAATAATTCAATTTTAAAGCTTTGAAAAAAATCTGAACATAAAGGCAATAATGAAATTAACTTTTAATTTCAATGTAATTTGCGCTTTAATTGTTAAAATGTCCGACAAATATTTGTTATTTAAATCATGGATTTAAATTTTACAAATTATGAAATTTGCTTAACATAAATTTTATAACACATCTTAATTTGATTGATAAATGTCTTTCAATTATGGTAGTTGTTTAATCAATTTTATCAAATTATATTGAAAGTATCTCTAAATTGTTAACTAAATATTGTTGAATAACTGCCTTTTTTCAATTACGTATTGACTTAGAAAGAAATATGTTAATGAAGGTACCATATAAACCACTACTACTATATAAATCAATTTTTATTTTGCTTTTTTTTCTACACGAAATTTTTGTATTCAGTCAAATTAACATACCTAGATATAGAATGTAAAATGTAGTTTATAAGCATAATTTAAAATCGATGCAAGTGGTGCATTCGATAATTTTATTACAAATGTTCGCAATCTAGTTACCCCAGCAGCTGACAATATCTAAGGGAGAAGAAGAAACAGATGATGTGTTGGATCTAGGTGTTACTGATGCACTTGATGATTTGGAAGCAGAAGAAGAAAATATTCAATCAAAAAACAGTCTTGCTAAAACTAATCAAAATGACAAAAATGCAAGTAAAAAATATGAGAATATATCTGTTCAAAAAAGCGAGCAAACTGCTTTACATGATAGTCAGAAACACCATGCAGCCGAAGAACCTGTACTTATTAATAGACAAAAAGATTTGCGGGAAAAACTTCGCGAAAAGTCAAACAGTCAAAGAGAATCTCTTCTTGGAAAAAGCCAAAATATTGAAGATGACGATCATGAAGAAGCAAAGGAAAAAAGAAATCGTTTTCCAACTGAAAGAGTGGTTGTAAACACAAAAATGAATCACAACATTCCAGATTCTTTAGAAAATGTTGTAACGCCTGAAGAACACAAGTCTTATTTCAGAACAAGAGATAGAGGGGACCGAAATGATAACACAGAGAAAAGTGAGAGATGTGACAGAAATGATAGAAGTGATAGAATGGATAAAAGTGATAGAGGCGAAAGGAGCGATTGGAGAAATTTTAGAGGAAAAACTACAGCAAGATATGATACATATCAATCAAACAGGTAAAATATTAATTAAATATTTCTTCTTTCTAGAATAATAAATAGAAAACAATCGTTAACATAATGTTGAGAAACAAAATATCATAAGTGTATTTAGATTCTCTTGACGTTGCTGTTAAATTGCAATATTCAATAAAAATGTTAAATTTGTGCAAAGGTATCATCATGGTAGGGGCCATGCTCTCCAGTCCAATCAGCAGCCAGCATTTCGTGGACCTTTAATGGACAATCGGATTTCGTTTCCACCTGGTCCATCCAACAACAGCCTTTTACCTCAGCAACATCCTCATCACCATCATCATCAGCATCATCATCCTCCCCATCATCATCCAATGTATTCTCATCACAACCCTCCACAAGTCCAACCTCTGTACCACCAATCAGTAACAACTGGACCTGTGTCAGGTCATGCTCATTTTGTCAATGCTCCCATGACATCCATGCCTCCTAACAATACCTTTCCAGAACCAATGATACCTCCTCCTTCTCTCGGTTCTCAGGGCCCTCGAATAAATGTCCCACGAATAGATTTTGGACCTCGAGGTCCGCCGGTTGGTCCAGCTGGCCATCAAGCAGCAGGCCCTCCCAGTATACTCGTTCATCCGGCTGGACCATCGGGCCCTCCGGTACATCCTCCTGGGCCTTCTGGGCCTGCACCGCCGCCACCACCAGGTGTAGCTGCTGCTAATGCTACTGCCTCTTCTGGTCCTGTGCATAGTTATAATTGCTCACTCGGCCAACCTTCGTTTTCTCAAAGCCAACAAATGTTTGTTAATCACGGAGTGCATGCATCCGATAGAGGAGGAGCAGGAGGAGGAGGAGCAACAGGAGGAGCAGGAGCAACAGGAGGAGGTCCTAGTCAAGGAAGTTCATTAGCACGAGGAATGCCGAATCCAACTGGAGTACACGGCCCTGTAAATCCAGTCTCGATAAGCCCTTCGAATCCACAAGGAGTAGGATCACAAAGTTTTGTCCGGCCGCCAGCCTCATCTCTCGCGTCTCATCAAAATTTACCGACAAATTCGCCGAATCAGCAGCAGCCAGTATTTGAAAGCAGACTAGCATTTTCCGAAGCAGCGCAGTTTGACGGCCGACCTCCGTTTAATTCAAGAAACTCCTATAATAATCCAGTTAACAGCCAATTCAATGCCGTTTCACAGCTATCACGAGCCCCTGCGCCGAATTCAGCGCAACAAATACTTATATCCAACGCTCCTGCTGTAGCAAACATTTCAAATGTTCCAGTAATACCTACAGGTCACAAGATATTAATTAATCCTCACTTTAGGGGCAATCAAGCCAAAAGCGATGGTAAATAACTTAACTTTTCAATTATAAATTGCTGAATTTTTCATCAAATTCCTTATGCTTATGAAAAAAAATTTATTTTATTACAGCGGCTCAAGATGCTGCAGATCAATTTGTCCAAGCGTTAAGAAATGCATCAAATCCCACTCATGATAATCGTTTAAATAGTCAGCAGATAAAAAATGATGTGAGTATCGAAGCTACTTTTTTCAAGTCTTCTTATGAATGTTAGACCAGCATAATGCAAATAGGTATCAAGTACAAACACTAAAGACATTTGTTGCACTATCACTAAAAAATTTTAAAATCAACCACTACGCTCTTTGAATATTTCATATAAAATATGTTAAGTGTCTCATATGAGCAGATTTTAAAACAATAAAATAAGATTAGATTGTTTAAGCTTTTGATAATATGCACAGCAGCATAATTGTTTGCAATCGTTATTTATTTTAGGATCCGTATTCTTATTTTTCTGATGTATGGCAAGAAAATAAGTCGCAAAGGTCTCAGAATACCCATTCTCGCAGATCTTACTCTCCAGAAGGAAGTTATTCCAAAAGTGGTCATAATAATTACGAAAGTAAATATAAAACCGAAAATCAATGGATTCATCGGGAAGGCTACTCTGACGTAAGAAACCGTATTTCTTTTAATTACACATTTTTATTTTTATTTATTTTATTTTTATTTTTAATCGCACTTCATGCGCACATTGTAATTTTTTTTTTTTTTTTTTTTTTTCGACACTCCGTGCGCGAAGCTCAATTTTGCGCACGTTTTATAATTCACACATGCACAAAATCAAGCTTTACACACGTCGTGTAGAAATATACGGTTCGAAACTTGTGCGAGAAAGTGATTTTCTCCTTGTGAGTTCTTTTCATCACGAACCGTTTGCACTAGTATCGAAATGTAGTATTATTACGGTTACTAATATTAATATATTAACTGAAAAATTCAGATTTTTAACATTTTTCCTATTATTTTATTAAATAATTTTCCATCTTCCTCAAATTACCTGATCAACTTCAATCAATCATATCACAAATTAAAAGATTTATCTATTTATTTATTTGTTTACAATTAAATGGGCAAATTTCCAATAAAAAAATTGCAACTTTAAATAATATTTAAATATTATTCAATAAAGATAGTGCTTGCTGGAACGCCAACGTTCACATAAAATTTAATGAAACTATAATTATAAACAAAATTATGGGTATGTCTATAAAGAAATTCGTAAATTTCAGAGCCTTTTTATCTTTTTTAAAAAATGGGAAAATTTTATATACTATTTGTGTAAATCCAATAAGTAGGCACTATAATCTTTCAATTAAGCCATTGTGCATGACAAAATATTGATTAGAATAAATGTTGTGTGACATAAGAGTAACGCTAAGACAGGAAGGGTTAAAAAAAATTGTTATTTACAATATAATAAAATCACGTTGAGTAGATCAGACTAACGATCGGAATATTAATAATAATATTAATTAATTTTTTACAGAAACAAGAGCACAGAAGTTCTCGTGACGTTCACCGTGATAAAGAATCGCCTCCGCGGATACGAAGTGATCAGAGACATCGCGTTTCTTCACCTGTCAGTAATAGTTATCGGAATGAAAGTGATCATGGCCCGACAAAATCTAATTCTCAAAAGTTTGAAAATTCTAAATCATTGAATTCCTCTACCAAAGAATCAAATAGAACTACAACTAAAAGAATTACAAGTGATAATACAGATAGAAGTTTGCATGATATCAGTCCTAAAAAAGCAAAAACAAATATTAGGCGTGCTAGCAGCGCTGAAAAACTAGCGGAAAAACAAATAAGCAAGGTAGTATCTTATATTTTGCATTCACTTTTTTTTTAATCAATTTATAATACTATATACCTTTGAATTTAAAATGTACAAATAATTCAGCAGAGAAAGTGTTCCAAGCAAACAAAAATACTATTAGACACTTTTATAAACTTAAGAAATTTTATTACCTGCATAAATAACATACGATTAAAAAGTTGTTTTACAACGACTATTTAATTATTTAGCTATTGGTACATTTACAAATTAACACTTTAATTGTAATTGAAGTAAATTAAAATTTGTTTTTATATTTTTAAAATTAAAACCATATCTATGCCAAATAAAACAAAGCATGTATGATATTAAATTCAGATAATATGCTGACCTTCTAGTTGAAAATCTAATAGTTCATTAAAAAAACTTTTTCCTGCCTGCGGACGAAAAGTGACAACTTTACGGCCGCTGCGCGGCCGAAATTTGTCGCTTTTCGTCGACGCAGGCGGGAAAAATCGTATACGCACCACGGCCGTAAGTAAAGAAGCCCTCGGCTTCGCCTCGGGTGATAATTACAGGTGACCTGAGACTTTCTTTATTTTTCTGGCCTCGGTGCGTAATATACTATTAAATTGAATCAATTTATTACAATGTTCACGATGCTGATAAAAAAATGTACATTTGTTGGTTTCTTGCCTCGATCATCTTAATTTTTTTTTTTTTTTTATACATTTGTAAAATTTTCGTATTATTAGTTTGTATTACTAATTAAACAACTAAATCAATTTTTGAAAATATTTAAAGATTTTTGTACCTCCATCTGAATATAAATGAAATAATTCTCACAACGGTAAAATAATATTTGTTTTATAAAACAGATAAACAAAAATCAAATTGATAATTAAACCCGGTACTTTATTATATTTATTAGTTAATAAATTAATTAATTACACGTGAATCCTTTTAGGAAGATGACGAAGAATTGGATCCTGAAATGAAGGAGTACCGAAGAAAAATGGAAGAACAGAAAAGATTAAGGGAAAAAATTTTACGAGAAAAAGAAAACCGCCGAAAATTAGCCGCTATGCAAAAACAAAATACCCCAGTTAGTGAAGATAATTTGAGTAAAACAGGTTTGTCTAATCAAAGTTTTTTTATAAAAAAAAAAAAATAAATAAATAAAATTATTGGAAAAATGCTACTACAAACTATAATGTTTTGTAGAGAATTTGAAACCAGAATTAATGATGCCAGCTGCTACTAAGGAAAATGTCAAGAAAAAAATTAATCTTGTAGCATCCAAAACTAGAGGCAAATTGCGAAATGTGATATCCTTAGAGGTACAACAATCAATTTAGAGTTTATCAGTTTTTATTGAGCGCAACTTACTGTTAAATATAAAATTTATTTTTAGACAAGTTTAATAACTAAATATTTACAAAAAAAGTTTACTTCAAACAATGTGCTGTTGCAACAGCACATTATTTTTAAAATATCTTTGAAACCATTTGCTAATGATTAATTATCAACCTCTTAATTTTATAAAAATTGGAATTACAAATATTAACAATTATTTTAAACTTACTTTTTAATTTTTTTTTTAATTTTATTTTATACCTGTAGATATCACACTCTTTTGCTTTTTTAAATACACTATGAGTTGGCAAACGCACGCGCTCTCATCATGTATTAATTTGAATAATTTTTTATTTTAAGATATCAAGCAGTTTCTTGGTAATAGAACAAATAGTGCAGGCAAGAATATTCGATGATTTTCAGAATATTTTTTTATATGTATCAAATATTTTGAAGTTGTCAGATATATCAAAGTCTAGCATAAAATTTAAAAAATGAATCATTAAAATTCTATCCTTTTGCTTTTTTTTTAATTATCTTTCTAGTTGTTAAAACTACCTACTTTATAAACTTATCTTGATGTATTAATACTGAATTGCAGGATAAACCATTCAACGTAAGAGTAGTACGCACTGTAGCAAATAAACAACCGAAAATAGAAAATAAAAAAGAGGATGATAAGGACGAGGATAGCGAAGAAATAGTTGATTACGACGATATTGATAATGCTAATAATGATGATGACGATGATGTTGATGATGATGATGACGATGACGATGACGACGACGACGACGACGACGACGATGACGGAGGCAAGAGGAAATTGCTTTCTCGGATAATCTTAAATAAAGCAAAAGGCAGCAAAAAGTCTTCACAAAAAAGTGGTATTCAAAGTGCTCAAAGGGCATCAATTATTCAAGCAGCCAAAGCTAATAGACAACTAGGACAAATTCGACAGTTACTGACCAACTCCCAAAGAATCGTCGTTCCAAGCGTTTCTACCGTCCAAAAGCCACAAAGCTTGAATCAAGATATACCTCAGCACCGTCAAAGAATTGTTGTACATAAGTCAGCCGTGCAGGAACCTAAAAAACTTATCAAATCAAATATTGTTCAAATCGACAATTTAGCTGCAAGTACGACTGAATCGCAAATTCGAAGAATGTGTCACGGAATTGGCAGTATAGAGGTAAAGTTTTTTAACACTCTCTCACACACACACACACACGCGCGCGCGCGCGCGCGCACGAACGCACAAGCGTACGTGTGTGTAAAGTGTGTTATTAATACATTTTAATATATATTAATTAAAAAGTATCATGTTTCTTGTTTCATGCTTATTACAGAGTGTAAAAATGGGCGAGGGAAATGCAACCATTGTATTTAAGACTCAATCAGCGGCTATGGTTTTTCACAAAAAGTATCAACGTAAAATGCTTGATTTATCACTTATTAAAGTACAATTAGTAGCGCAATCTTCGTCAGCTAAGCAGCCAGGCATTTTCGCAAAAAATTTGTCTCAAAAAGAATAATTCTACAATAAGCGGACGAAGAAAAGAACAAAGCAGGTGTGATGTAATGGATAAATAGTGTAATTATAATTGATTCACAGACCAATGTAACTTTTTTGTCTACATTTGTATATGTATATAAGTGTCTGCGTGTGTATAGATATGTGTAGAAATGTGCAGTAATGAATGTGTTGTGTTTGTATGTATGTATGTATTGTTTGTATATATACGTACGTACATAAAAACACAACACATTCAAACACGCTCAAGCACGTGCATATGTATACACATGTATATATGCAATTTAGCTGTGTTTGTATATATTATATGGAATATGTTTGAATATATTGCTATATTTAATTTAAGTGTGATTTAAAGCATTTGTAATATATTTTATTACAATGAAAATACTTTCTTTATAAAGTATATAAAAAAATGTATGTGTGTATGTCATATATACACGTACATTGTGTAATGATAATTGTAAAATAAAATCTAGACAAACTTGGCTGTCGGGCAGCTACTGTAAAAATCGAAAAAGGTTCAGCACACATTTTTTCATGTGCTTACTTCTTTTACAATTATTTCATATGATAAACCTATTTGTCAAGTATTGTATAACATTGTATATTCTATTTTATAATTTATCTTTTTACTTTAAAACAATTATAATAAAGTGAAATAAAAATGTATATTTTTTATGTCTCTTATGTTTCGTAATAAATAATATACCACGTGTAAGAAAGGTGAACAAAAAGTGGATGCCTCATGCCCTAAACAGCTTGACGTAATTTTAAAAATCACAGTAAGACTTGTTAATACGAACGCCTGCAGTAAGAACGCTCCCCCTGCGTTTAGCTCGCGAGCGTTCCCCCACTCTACCTACCGTTTCCGAGCTCGAATGAGTTTTGCCGGTTTGCGGCGCGGTTTCTCCATAAAAACCTTTGAATTGCAACAAATTTTCAAGTATCTAATAATAATAATGATGATAATAATATATTGAATATATTTTATTTGAATGCATTATTTTGCCTCTTCCAAGGTATGTTGCTTTTTTATCCTCAAATTACTACATTTCTTTTTAATCACAGCTATCACTACTAGTACCTATTAGACCCTACTCCATTACACTAGTTTTCACTCGTTTTCGTTTATCATGCTTATCTGCAATAAAGCAGCTGAGCGTTGTAACAATTGAATCGCAACGGTGCTTCTATAAATTTTAATAAATTTAAAATTGAACACGCAAGTTCAAATAATTCAATAAAATGTTTTTAAACAGTTAAAATATAAACTTTGCCGTATTCTCTTGATTTCACAGCTTGAGCGTCGATGCCTTAAACTTGCCGTAAAGTTTATACACCTTTCGTTAAAAAGCTAGTCTTTGGGAGATTTCAGTAGCTTTTACTTATTCGTCACAACCGTTTCGAAAGCAGCGTCACATACGCGATTCTATATTTAGCGAAATCATTTCGGTACAGCATGACCGCGTGCTTTCTTTCGATCACGACCGCGTGCGCGTTTTTCGCCTTTTCACAAACCTGTTTCCATATACTTTAGCCTGGCACTTTCTATTTTACTTCTTTTCTTTATAATATTTTCAAAATGTTATACTTATTCGGATTATTTCAACGTTAATATGAAATATAGATTATAAATTATAAAAGATTTAAATTTTGAACATACAAGTTAAAATAATTAGATGAGATATTGTTAATAAATATTAAAATGAAAACTGCCGTGTATGCATACGTTTGATTTTATTCACTTTTACGGATTCACTTTTATGGAATGACAATATTTCAAACTTGCCGTAGTTTATACCTTTTTTTTATAAAAGGTACTTTTTTGGGATCTCACTAATTTTCAGTTTGCATGCAACTTCAAGGTAAAAACATGAGACGCCAATTTCAGGGTAAAAACGTGAAACGCCAATCCAGGGTCAAATTATAAATTGATTAAATTATTTCTGCATTTTAACCTATTGCCATCGCCAATTTAATTAAAAAAGGCGTTTTTGAGTCAATTTTTTTATGTTAAATAAAAGTTTAGGCTACAAAATTATTATAGTAACTTAAATCTTTTTCAAATTGCAATTTTTTTCTAAACTTTTTTCAAATTGGAAAACGTTCCATCCAATATTAGCGTATATAATAGAGCGGGCGCAGAACGCAATTTTTTCAAACTTCCCTTCGTGCCGCTGCCGCGTAACTTGATGGTTAACTTTAAAGGCAGGGAGTTCAGAGACTTGGATATTTGAAAACAAAAAAAATATGATTTGGTCAATAATTACATAAGATTTAAGGGGGGGGGGCAATACAATTAGAATGTAAAAAATTTCATTTTTAAAACTTTTATTTTCAAGTAAAAGTTTTTATTTAAATTAATTGAAACTTTGTAGTATTATAGAAGGGTCCTTGAAGTACACGAAAAATGTTTTTTTAATAAAACAAAATGGCAACTGTGAGCCCTGTCGAAAATGTCCCCCTGGATTTCCAGGCTGGAAATCCAGCTTGATTTCCAGTCACTCCCTGGATTCCAGCTGGATTTGTCTGGATTTCCAGCGAAATCCAGACTATCCGGAGGGGATTTCCACCGCTGGATTTCCAGCGTATCCCGACTGGATTTTCTATCGATCGGAAGGATTTTCACCACTGGATTTCCAGCGTACCCGGACTGGATTTTCTATCGATCGGAGGGATTT
>JAPYYQ010003212.1:0-12588 GCA_030522585.1 Anagyrus pseudococci | reverse complement strand
TATATATATATATATATAGATTTTATGGAAAATCGCCAAATGGAATAGTCTTCGCTGCGAGATCGCCAAAGGGATAGTTTTCGCTAGCAGCGACGATATATTGTATCAAGAATGCAAACGGGATAATGCATTGAAGTAGAGTGTCTTTTAAAGTCTAATTTTTATTATTTGTAAAGACGATCCAAAAATATTTGGACTATTGTACGAAAAATCTTTATAAATCTTTCAATGCTTTTACATCCTTGCATGTAAGTAAAAGTGATTTAATAAAAATTACTATCTTACTAATATTAACCATTTTTGTAATACTTTAATAGAAAAAAAGAAATTAAAATGAAACAAAACTACAATGATTAATTTGGATATTTCATGATTATATTATGTTGCTATATTGAGTCAAAATTTATTTCAACATCTAATGGTGCCATGACTTGTTTAGCGTATTCTAATTTTTCAACTATTTTTCAGATTCTTTCGCATAATAAGTAGGTAAAAAGCCATTTAAAATGGTATAAATGTTCGTACATGCCTATTTTACTCTGCAAAATTAGCCTCTATTACGTTTGTATAAATTGCAGAATTGCAGAAGAAATCCATGCAGAAATAGAGAGCTTAATTAATCATGTATTATTCGAAAAGAAAATTAAAAGATATATTTCAATCGACTAGTTATTCGGTGTTTTTCTTTTTCATACATCTTTAATTACTGAATTTACAACAAAATTTTACATTTCATGTAAGAATACGTTTCACGATTAATACAGCACAGGAGATTTGTTACAATCGCATCAGCTTAGAGTCAGCTAAGCGTATGAGTGCGTGCGATTGGCGACGCAGCGTACACAATTAAGTACAAACCATTAAATACAAATTGATCGACCAAGAGCAGCTTAAACACTAGGAAATAAATAAATAAACGACAGCGGCGGCGAGCTGGGTTTAAAGACATTGGTAATACAGTTAGAATAGAGAAATGAAAAATCAGACTTGTTGATTGACATTCCATGCGTGCACCTGTGTGTGTATATATATGTATTAATATACCGTCAATGGAATGTTGGCCCCACGTAGGAGAATGTTTGTTCTGAACCTGCCTCGAGTGTAACAAATGACGAACTCGCAGGCGTCATTGAAGAGCGCGGGAAGGTGTGTCTAGCTAGGTAAAGTATAACCGGCAAAAGCCAGAGGGTTTTTGGGTTTGGGTTGTTTGGTTGCGGGCAATTCCTCGGTGGCTATAATCGTCTCGTGGTCTCTTCGTCCATTGGTTGGATTGGTGGCTACGGGCAGACGCGCCTCGTGCTCGAATACTCAGACTTTATGTTTCGTTTGTTTTGTTTTTACGTTTCCACGGGAAATTCGCGGTAGAGCCGAGCGGCACTGGGCAACTTGGCGAACTGGCCGACGATCGGCCGGCCGATCTCGTGGACGATCGGTTCAGTTTCGGTCTCGGCAAGTATTTGCCGGAGCCACTGTTGGATCTGAATCGGATGCTCGTCCGCGAGAGCATCCTTGGTCTTGTCGAGGTCCTCGGCCGGCAGCTCGGTCGTTGGCGTCGAGCTCGAAACGTCGGGGCAGCTATTGTCTGGAGCTTGGCTGCTGGGATCCGTTTGCTCGGACCGATCGACGGCTAGTGCAGTCGTGCTCGTCACCTCGTCCTCGTCGCTGGCCATCTCCTGCTCTCCAAGCATCTCGGCCTCCTGCTCCTCCTCAGGCTCGTCGTCCGCTGATGAGTCCTCGTCGCTCTCGTGCTCGACGAAAGCAGGCTGCCCGGCGTCTTTGCTGCAGCTCGGCCCCGGACTGTCGATTTGCTGCCTTGACGTCGAGGCAGCGGCTGCGAGAGAAGAAAAAGAGTCATCTCTTTGTAACAATGAGGATGAGGAGAGAGAAAATAATAATAATAATAATAATAATAATAATAATAATAGAGAGAGAGAGAGAGCGAGAGAGCGAGAGAGCGAGAGAGAGAGAGAGAGAGAGAGAGAGAGACTGACCGTTCTCGTGAGGTTGGGCCTGTAGTGGGCTGTCGCAGGAGGCGCAGTTAAAGTTGATGAGGATGGGCTTGAGGCTGACGTTGCCGCGGCTGTCGCGCTTGCGGCGCATGACGCTGCTCACGTCGAACTCGTCGGCCTCGCTCTTGAGGCTCTTGTCAAAGTTGACGAGGTCCTCGGCTGCCTCCTGGTACTCCTCGGCCCGGTACGGCTCGGAGTCCTTGAGGGCGATGCTGTTGGAGAGGTCGATGCGGCCAAAGTCGAGGAGTCGAGCCCGGAGCTCCGCTTCGGCCCCGAGCTCCGCGGCGAGGCTCGCCTCGGCTGGCAGTAGTGCCGAGTCCGACTGGACGAGGGCCAACTGCTGCCGGTGCACAGCCTCGACCTGCCGCAGAAGCTGCCGCTCCCGGCTGCCCAATGCCTCGGCCAGCCGCTCGAAGCACGAGCTTATGTCCCGGCGTACCTGCAACGCCGACGACACACCTTTCAACTCTCCTCGCTCGATTCATAATTAAGCCCCCCTTCCTCACTCCGTCGAACCTCATCCGCATCGGCGGATTACTTATTTTTTAAGCGAATCAGACCCCCACCCCCGAGCTTATTATATATACGCTTTCTCCACACTAACTCCATAGAATCCTAGCGCAGAATAACCAACAGCTATTGACAATTCAAACATTTTAAATATACAACAATTTTTTATTTTCATCTCTTTACATATTATTATTATTATTATTATTATTATTATTATTATTATTATCGCAAAATTAAAACAACCTATGTTTTGAACAAGCTTATGACAAATGAATTGACAGTGTGTGATAAGATCGTTCTCGTAGTTCGTCATTAAAACGAGTACAAGGTGAAAATTACCGAGTTACTCAAGGCATTTAAACTCAAAGACTTTCTATCTAAGCAAGAGCAGAAAAAGCTTTATTGGCATTGCTCGTTGTAGAAGGTTCTATTTCTCATCCGAATATCGAGTTATTTCACAATTTGATAAAAGTTTAATAATTTGACCGAGGGATCTTGCGCGTTTCTGCCGCTTTATCAATTAATCCTTAGCCAATAAATTAACGTTTGTTTGAAAGCATATCTACAGAGGAAAACAGGAGAGAAATAAAGAATGAAGCCCCAATAACTTGGAAAGACTGCACGCAGTGTAGAGAGCTAAGGATAATTGTTGTTGAAGAAAGGCAAGGCGGGCCGGAGGCGTGGGGGTGGGGAGTCCGGAGCAAGCCCAGCAGTTACAAGCATAAATCCTAACTGCAACTCACTTGATTAGCCGTGTCCTCGATTTGCCTCTTCTTCTCGGCGATGAGCCTAACGCGTGCCCGGCCCTCGTCGCTGCAGTCCACGCGTTCGGCATCCTTCCCTACCATACTTCCCGAGACGAAGCCAGCGCAGCGCGTTCACGCCCAAATGCTAGCTGCAGCAACGCAACCGTCGCAGTCCAGCCTCTACGGCTCCAAGACCCTCCACTAGCCAATAATCCAGGTGGCTCCGGAGAGCACAACTTTCCCGACGGGCCTCCCTCGCAGCTTCGCGACGACGACGACCCTATACTTACTATCTCTATGCGCTGTTATTGCTGCTCCGAAAAAATACTAAGACTGTATGTAACTTGTGTCTGTGTGATGTGTGAGTCTACTGCGAGAAACAGAGAGAGAGAGAGAGAGAGAGAGAGAGAGAGAGAGAGAGAGAGTGCGCGCGCAGCGTCTGTGGAGAAAGAGAAAGACAAAGAAGACGACAACACACAGAACTGAGCGAGTCGTGAGTGAGAGAGAGAGAGGGAGAGAGATGATGCACACTAGCTGTGTGCGTGCGTGCACGCGCGTCTTGGAACGTGCGCGTGCCGAACTGCCGACTGCCGACGAAATAAGAGCACAGAGCATACAGCTGGCCATCCGATCGATCGGTGGGGGTAATGGGTAAGAGGGCACTCTCCTACTCATATCTTCTCCCCCCCCCCATCTCTCTCTCTCTCTCTCACTCTCGCTCCAGGCACGTCGAGAGCCTTCGATGGGTACGAAATATACAGTAGCCTCCGAGACGCACCGGTTCGCGCGACGAATACGTTTTAATACGCCAGGTAGATATCGGGTAACAGTCTGGAATTTATATGTTAATTTCGCCTGCTGAGCCAACGCGCTTTTCCTCCGAATGTAAAAGACAATAAGCATTGTGCGCTACTACCTAATTTTTTTAACCTCATCCACTGGCCTTGAATTTGCAATAATAATGCACGTGAAAATGAGTCTTTGCGAATTTACAAATGATTTTAATTTGTTTCTAATGAAACTAAAATAGACGTAATGGCTAAATGATGGATTTGTCCAGTCAATTTAATGATTTTTAATTATTTCGAGACTATTCTATAAAGTTTTATTGGCAAAGGTAGAGTGAATGGAACTATGACAAGTAGCTTGGTTAACAAGTAATTGTTGATTCTCAACCACTTATATCTTTCGTACCTCTTGCGGTCCGTCGATTATTATCGATCCAATTACGGCAATATGTAATATCTAATATGTACATATCGTCGCCCCCAGCGAAAAAGCGGACGATTCAAATGCCTCGCGCGAAAAACCATTAATATTCGTAATCTCGCCAGGAAGAAACGCTCTATTCGCATCTCGCTTCCCTTTCTTCAAATCTAATGTATTCAAAAGCTTATAGAAAAGCCTTTTTTGTTTGTATTCACTATTATCCCTTGATTATTGTAATTGTATTTAATTTTAATCACTCCTGGCATTGCTTGTGTAATTTCTTTTACATTTGATCCGAAAAGTGAGTTTCTTAATTCGCAGCGAGATTGCGAATAGTGATGGTTTTTCGCGAGGCATTTAAATTGTAATAGTTGTTTGCGGCAAAACCTTGAATATGAATCGGTATTCGCGACAGTTTGAACTGTAGCACTTTTTCGAGTCATTTGAACATTCTTCTTTTTCGCTGGAGCCGACGATATATTTATAATATGATGACTTTCAATTGTAATCAATTGAGTGGGAAGGCGCGTAATTCAGGCGCACGTTTCTTAATCAACTTGCATAGCTAGCATAGGTAGGAAAAAGTGCAATATAAAGGAGGAGCAGTTTAGCTAGCCAATAGCCTTAGAGCGCTGTACCACTACCAATGCAAATAAAACTTTTTACACAGGTATACAGCTCCTATACTAAGGTATATCCATCATAGAGCCAGAGCCAGCTCTTATGCAGTGGCGCAGCGCTTCTGCACGTCTCTCATTCAAAGGCCTCTGTGTGTGTGTGTGTGTGTGTGTGTGTGTGTGCGCGCGCGCGCGTGTGTGTGTATGTATGTATGTATATATTAACCGGCTAAATGTATATATGTATATTTAATTTATCGTCCCTTTTGAAAGTTGGAAAAGAGCGTGCGTGCGGCGCGCCAAGTAGCGGATCAACAACAACTGATCACGCTTCGTTCGCAGTTGAGCTCGGCTGCTGGGAGAGGTTAGCTTAAAAGCAAAAGGACGTAGCCGCGTGCGCCGGAGCGGGACGGGAGAGCTCGTAAAAAGGCTGTCGTGGCGCCGAATCTCATGCGCCGCACAGCAGCAGGCCGCGCGTGGCAGTAGCGAGTAGCCCTGTATTTAGTTTGTGACGACGACAGCTAAGAAACCGCGGGAAACTGGCCGGCCTGACTCTCGGCAGCTGTAGTAGCGGCCCCACAGACTGGCAGTCGTCGACTATACCTGCCCGGGAGAACCGTCCGGACGGGAGGAGCAGCAGAGCTTCCCTTGCCGCGCACCTCGCGCCTTTCGTACGCGTGAGAGAAGTAGCCGCGCGGGCGTCGAGGTTACCCCAGCGGCAGGGGCTATAATAAGAGAGCCAAGCACGCTTCGAGCCCTAGGGCTTGGCATAGCAGCCCAGACACACATCCCGGAGGCGTTTACATGCCCTGGCGCTGCTCTCCTTGCCTGAAAGCTAACGAGGCTCTTGGCTGCATGGCGTGCCGCCGTTACGATGCTCGTGCAGAACGGCTTCTCTGAAGGGGACGCCCTCGCCAAGAAGGAGCAAAAGAGTAATGATTCAACGAACCAAGATCAGCGGGCTGCCGTCAGCGGACACGAGGAGAGCATGGGCTCACCTGGACCTAGGTTATTCGCTGGCACGAGTCGCTATGGTCGGCATATCAAACCTAAGTCCCTTACTAGTTGTATACTAGACTTTCCAAAGGCATGTATTGCTTAAGAGACACATTGTTAGCATATTAGAACATTGGTGACTGGTGTGATACAGCTCTGCGGTAACGCCTGGCATATACTTTGTTCTTGTCTTCTGTGACCAGTGAAATTCATTGTTAGCCAGTTGTTTTAACAAACTTTCTTCTACTTATATGCTTCTCATTGTGAACATATTAAGAACAATTTTGGAAAATGAACTCTGGCAAAAACAACGATTCAGATCAATGTGATCTTGTAATTTTCATTTTTACATAATTTAGAGTTTTCTTTTTAACCGTTAATCTTTTCTTCATTTCCTTTTAATTTATGACTTATTATTACAATTATTTTGTTTTATTTGTCAATATTATATTAGAAAATTATATAACTTATAGATGTAATTTTACAGAGTTCACCTAAGCCAAAGAACATAAAACTCAAAGAAGCTGACAGTACAAAAGAAGACAACAAAATGGATGAGTCTGTTAGTGTTGTTGATAGCAGCTTAAACAGTAGCGCTGACAGCTCCAAGATTGAATCTGATAAAATCGACATTGAAGAACTCAAAGCAAAATGTCCATGGACTTTGGGACAAGTTGTCTGGGCCAGATTTGGTACATATCCATTTTGGCCAAGTGTGGTAACTCTTGATCCGGAAACAAAACAATATGTGACACAAAGAGGTTAGTATAACCTACAGTACATTATACAGAATAATAATTAGAAAGGCATCAATTACGGTTATTAATTTATTTATTGCAGAGTTTTTTTTTTTTTTTATAATAATATGATATAATTTTTATGAAATTAAATTAGTTATAGAAATCTGTAACTTATTAAATTTTATCTCTCAAGTTTACCTAAATAATTAATTTTAAAATTTTTTAAAAATAATTATGTTTGGGTTGGATTGTATGTGTTGGTTATTTACCATCCAAAAATTGAAAGATATTATTAAAGAATTTTACACAGTGACAATAAAGTAAAATAGATAAAAGTAGAGTGTATTAATATTGTTTTGTTAAAGATATTATAGAATATACACTTAACTGTATTATCATTGGAATCATAGAAATATGACTTACATACTGAATAACATAAATTGAATTGTCTGTAAATAATTATTTTAGTGTATACTATAAACAGTTGAATAATATAGTATTATATGTTAAGTATAGAAACTACACTGATATATACAATAATATCTGATAAAAAATGTACATACTTGTCAAAATATTAACATATTATTAGTTTCGTGATTAATAAACATGATAATTTTTTAGAAAAAAACTGAAGCAAAAGTTATTTCCATTGTCTAATTAATATTATATGTGCATTATATAATGTTGTAATACTTTATTATTTGGAAATTGCAAATATAAAATGTTAGCAATATCATTTATTTTATAACTTATATTTTTTAGGGAATAATAATACCAAATACAATTACTGGCAAGTTCATGTGAGATTTTGTGCAGACAAAGGTCGTCATAATTGGATATCTTTTGCTAATATACTACCTTTTGCTGGACTGGCAGATTTTGAACAACGTGGAAGAGACATTACTTTTGAAATAAAGAAAAAAGAGCCTAGGTTTGCTAATGCCTTTGTAGTAAAACCATCAATAAAATTACAATGGGATGATGCTGTTGCTGAAGCAACACGACTAACAACTAAAACTGTTGAAGAAAGAAATGAACTTTTCCATCCTGATAATAAACGTAAACGGTTCATTAACAAAATGAATGATGTTTGTAAAAAAGATTCAATACATAAAAACTCTATTGATGACAATATTAAAAAAAGGAAAAAATCTAACAATGA
Source organism: Anagyrus pseudococci (assembly GCA_030522585.1). Lineage (NCBI taxonomy): Eukaryota > Metazoa > Arthropoda > Insecta > Hymenoptera > Encyrtidae > Anagyrus > Anagyrus pseudococci. Next base: position 4,599 of record JAPYYQ010003212.1, on the reverse strand, counting down.
CACTCCTAATGCCAAAAAATTAAAACACAATGTAAATATGTTTTACAGTAAAACAAAATTAATTTTTGTACACAAATATGTATTACCATAAACTAATACTTACTTTTTTAATTTTATTTCCAGATTAACGAATCAGAGAACAGTGTAAATAACAAGATTCCATTAGGAAATAGCATATCCCTAGATACTCCTCCAACACCTCCATCAAGTCATAAAGATTCAAGTGATGAGGCGCCTATAATAAAAAAAATTCGAAATAGGAAGAAATCTTTAAAGGAAGGTGTATTTGAAATATTTTGCGAGCGCAATAGAGAAACTGCAGAACAATTAGACCCAACTGCAAGTGAATCTGATATCAAAGCATACTTGCAGGAAATGTGGGAGCTTACGAATGATCATGAACGAGCAAAATATCGTGCCGATTATTTGGAAGATGAAGAATTGACGATGTATGGCATAGAACTTGACGAAGAAGATGAAGACGACATAGATTCTGATAAATCTATAGATCAAAGTTTGAAGACCGAGGGAGAAAATGAGGAAACAACTTCAATCGAGTCTGATACTCCCGAAAAATCGGCGCGTAATCGGAAGTCAAAGTCCGGACATGAATCGTGGGATCGTGATGATAATTTATCAGTCGAGTCTCTTAGGAAACGTAAATCTAAAAATGACTTGGACTCCGAGGAAGAGACAATAGTTGCCGAAGCTGAAAAGCGCAATAGACCTTGTAAAATATTTAAAGGTATGAAAATCGAGCGCGTTTGCCAGATCTGTGAACAGCCAGGCAAAATGGTACGGTGTCGAGGACCTTGCCACTCATACTTTCATCCAGCATGCGTCAAGCCGGGAGAGTCAAGTCCCGAGCCAAGTGAGGCAGGTGATCTCGACAACGAGGAGGAAGCCGCCTCGTGTAGTAACAGCGCCTACAAAGAAGATGCACGCGAGATTAAAGAAAAGTTGCGAGAGAGTCGTGAACAGCAACGGAAGGCAGAAGAAACGGCTGCTCTTAAAAACACAAACTTTAAATGCATCGATTGTCTATCGGGCGTACCGCCGCCCTGTTTTATCTGTGGCGGCCGTGAAGGAAAACGCGTCAAGTGCTCATCACTTGCATGTGGCAAACATTATCACGAAGAATGCTTGAAAGCTTGGCCACAAAGTCAGTGGCAAGGCGGTCGTCTCAACTGCCCTTATCATGTGTGCCACAGTTGCGCTTCCGACAATCCTCAAGATGGCCATGCACGCTCAGCGAATGAAAAGTTTGCGCGATGTATTAGATGCCCTTCAACGTATCATCCTTCGGTAAATTGTCTGCCGGCTGGCTCAAAAATATTAACGGCAAGCCAAATAATTTGTCCCAAGCATTACAAGCCCTCTCAGCCACCTTTTAATGCTGCTTGGTGTTTTTTGTGTACCGAAGGAGGATCTCTGATTTGTTGTGATACATGTCCTATGTCATTCCATGTGTCATGCTTGAGTATTAACAAAGCTCCCGATGGATGCTTCATTTGTGAAGATTGCGAAACTGGCCGATTGCCGTTATACGGTGAAGTTGTTTGGGTAAAGCATGGTGTATACAGGTGGTGGCCATCTGTAATATGTTACCCTCATGAAATTCCTGCAAATATTGCTGCTCGGCCACACAAGGTTGGTGAATTTTGTGTCATGTTTCTGGGAACGAGAGACTACAGTTGGGTTCACAGGTAAATTACTACTTTTAAATTAAAATTAGTATTCAAAATTTTAAAATAAATTTTATTTTCAGAGGTAAAGTTTTTCTATTTCAAGACGATGATGCTAGTGCTAAAGTAATAGGCACGAAAAGAGTAGAAGAATCGTATAGAAAAGCTTTAAGAGAAGCTAAGATTTATCACGAGTACCAACTCTACGAAAAAGCTGCTAAAAAAGGTCGATGTAATAAAAGTCGTCAACTTAAGCCTCCTCCTTACCAAAAATTAAAAGTAAGTTTTTCATCATGACCTTTTGATAGTATATTACTGACCTGGTGCGGGAGGTGTGTTGTGCCTCACCCGAAGGTTGTTCTCTCTCGCTTGGCTAGGGAGAACATCAGGTGAGGTGCGAAAACACTTCCCGTAATAGGCCAGTATACTATTTTTCATTATTTCAACCTCACAATCTGGTAAAAAGATGCCATTTTGAGGTTGGAATGATGAAAAAAAACTTATCAATTCATTTCATTAAACATATTTAGCTAATATGAAACGTGTTATAGGTGAATAAACCTGTTGGAAACGTGAAAATGCGAGAAGCTGATAGTATAGTCGCCTGTAATTGTGATCCGAATAAACCAAACCCCTGCTCGCCCGATTCCGATTGTTTAAATCGAATCTTACTAATCGAGTGTAGCCCGGAACATTGTCCGGCAGGTACAAAATGTCAGAATCAAATGTTTGTACAACGCAAATATCCAAACATGGAACCCTTCCATACAGAGGAACGCGGTTGGGGTTTGTCAACTCTTGATTCTTTAAAAGAAGGCCAATTTGTTATTGAATACGTAGGCGAAGTTATAGATGAAGCTGAATATAGGCTTCGACTGGAGCAGAAACGGGAACGGAAAAACGAAAATTATTACTTTTTAACTATTGATAATTCTAGAATGATTGACGCTGAACCAAAGGGAAATTTAAGTCGGTTTATGAGTATGTGTTAAGAAAATTGCTTCATTTTTCCTTCTTTTGAAGAATGTTTAGAACTATTTTTACAAATTGTATAATCATATTTTCAGACCATTCCTGTGCGCCTAACTGTGAAACTCAAAAATGGACTGTGAATGGTGATACACGCATCGGCTTATTTGCCTTACGTGATATAAATCCTGGCGAAGAGCTGACATTTAATTATAATTTAGCGTGTGATGGAGAAACGCGAAAGCCCTGCTTGTGCAAAGCTCCCAACTGTAGCGGCTTTATAGGGTTAAAAGTTCCTAAGCAATCGCAAATAAGTATAGCTCAACAAAAGAAAATCGAAAAAGTCAAACGGCAAAGAAAGTAAGTACTCGACTTTTATAAATCCCTAATTTAACATATTTTTATATTGACATTTTTTTTATTATTGTTTAGGTGTAAAAAAGTCTTGACTTGCTGGAATTGTAATATAAAAATTGACAATGTCGATGAGGCATTCAAATGTGATCAAAAAACTTGCGGAAAATATTATCATCCTCATTGCATTGCCATTGAAGATGGTCCTGATCAAATTTTCCATTGTCCGTGGCATTTTTGTGCTGAATGTTACAAAAGAACTTCGATACGCTGTTCTTACTGCTGCAATGCATTCTGCCAAAGTATGTTTATTTTTAAATTTATTTATTAGGTTTAACTACAAAAATGAATACAAATATAAATTCTGCTTCTTCTCAAGATCACACTTACGGTAATTTACGAGAACATCCTGAAAATGGGATGTTTATTTGTTACAATCATCCTGCAGAACTGATGGATTGCCAAGACACGGATATAGGCGAAGCGCTAATGGATGATGATGGATATGATGATGTCGTCATTACTTTTGATAATTATATCGATCCTGTCAATGCTTCGTCGCCTAATGCTAAAGGATTATCTTCAGAGTTCGTAACATCAAAGACGCAGGCCGCTGACGAGAGTTCTCCGAGAGGTGCCATCGTCGAGGTAAGAAAGCAGTTAGACTCGTCAAATTAGCAACAGAAAATTGTGTTGAATAATCCTAGGTAGTGATTGATTTTTTTAAATTTTGTTTGACGATTTTATTTTTTGAAACGAAGTAGTTATCAATGTTCTACTTCACAATATAGCGTTCCTCAGTAACTTTGTACATTGACGATTTTTATTAAGTTGTAGTTCATCATTCAACGGTTTTTACTTTGTGAAGTAAACTGTTTTGAGGATTTATTTCAAAACCTTGATTTGAGTAGTGAGTTTAAATTTAATTTAGAAATAAAAATTTAAAAAAAATCATACAAATATTAGAAAACCTGCAATTTGTTTAAATACCTTTTAAAATTTGTAAATGTTAAAATGATATTTTTCATTCTAATGAAATACAATAAAAAAATTAATTTTTTACAAAATAAATTTGATGACTAATCAGATTCTTAGTTTGTAGATAAACTATAAAAACAGTTTGTTATATTTATAAAAATAATTGAATAGAACATTAGTAGCGGTGGCAAAGCATGCAACATAAAAAAGTAGTAAAAGAAATGCTTGTACCTGTTAAATATTGATTGTAATTTAAATGTTCTTATGTCTGCATCCAGAAAGTGACATTTCCCGTCCGCTGCGCGGACCAAAAATGGCACTTCCCGGCATCGTAGGCTTGAAAAATCGTATACACCCCACGGCCAGGAAAAAAGAAGATCCCAAATCTCGTGAATATTGTTATACTCGGCTTTGCCTCGAATGACAATATTCACGGGATATGGGATCTTCTTTATTTTCCCGGCCTAGGTATGCAGTACTACACTATACTCTTCTATACAATATTAATTTGTTTTTCTGATAAATTTTGTTTTGCCTTGACAAAAAATCGAGTTATGAACCATTATTGTGCAATGTTATTTAATATATATATATATATATATATATATATATA
>JAPYYQ010003211.1:0-12591 GCA_030522585.1 Anagyrus pseudococci | reverse complement strand
TATATATATATATATATATATACGTATATAGAGAGCCTGTGCACCCTTCTCCTCTCCCTCTCCTTGGCTATGTTCCTTCTCGTCAGTATATATGGGAGAATCGAGCGAGTGTACGCGAGAAAGAATCAACGACGCGAGAACTGGGTGATTTGGAGATGAGTGGAGGGGGTGCTTGGTAGGGTGTGCCGAGTCAGCGCCAAATTGTCCTTCGTCAAGCGCGCGCGCGCGCGCGCGACCCTTCGTGAAGTCGATGATTGCGGCCGGGCGTTTTATTAACGAGACGCCGGTTGTGGGGAACGTAGCGATCAGAGAGAGAGAGGAAGAGGGTGGATTTGTGAGTATGTGTCTGTGTGTCAGCCGGCGCCTCTAATAAAACTTTTACTTCCGTCGTTGTACTCTCGTTCTCTCCCTCAAATTTCCTTGGCAATCGCGCTCTCCGTGGCCTTAGTACACAGCAGCCACCGCCGCTATACTGGCTTATCTAAAATTAAAGACGCGCATACGGCAAGTACTAGTCTCTCCGGCCCTAACTAGCTTTATACCGACGCTTCTAATTCACAACTTCCTCCCTCTCGTCCGTTCTCTTCTTTCTTTCCCCCCCCCCCTCCGTATTTTTCGAACTGTGTGTCTATCCCTTTCTCGCGTTCCTGAATTTTTCAAAGCAGCCTAAAATTGCTGAAAACCAAGCTCCTTTATCATACCGGACCCACGGCGGCCCTTGCGCAATTGTACAATCGCTCATGAAATTTAATCGGGCGAAATTTTCGTAGAAACGGAGAGAGAGAGAGAGAGAAAAAATAAGAGAGGTAGAGGTGAAGTTGCAGGTTAAATTGAAGCCGATGATAAAGACGGACAGGCGTGAGCGAGGGGAAACGCAGAGAGAAGCCGAGCAGCGGCAAAATGCGAGAGGGAGAAAGAGAGACGGGGCTCTCGGCGGTAGCCGCTAACACCGTTCATCCGTCAAGTTTTCACCTGCAATTCCGGAAAACAGACACGGGGGAGAAAGCTGGCCCTCTGCCCCCCCCCGCTCTATGTAGCAACGCGAAAAATGTGCGCTTGAAACTTTAAAAACGCCCCACGCACGCTACATCTCAGGCACCTCTATACCTATGAGAGAGAACGAGAGAGAGAGAGAGAGAGAGAGATGAGGTGGTTGAGAAAGGGTAGACGCTGCTTGTTACACGCGCCTCCCCCCCCCCCGTACGCAGGCCCACCTCCTCACTCTCCACTCGTCCCATCATATCTCTTCTTTTTTCCTCTCCGTATCATGGTCCCCTCTGCTCCTACTCTTCTGCCTCGCTCTCTCACTCCGTTTTTTTTTCCATCCAATTTTCCGCAGAGCGAAACCGGCCCGGCAGAAAATATTCGCACGAAATTTGAGAAGCGAAAAACTCGATCGAAAAAATATGTAGAGAGAGGGAGAGAGAGAGTGAGATTCCTCGAGGCTTGAAAATCGAGAGAGAGAGCCGGTGGTGGTAGTGGGGGTGCCGGAGAAGGAGGAGAAAGGCAAACGGGCGAAATATCGTCGTAAAACTAGTTGGGACCATGACGGAGGGGGGGGGGCGGGGGCCAACAGCGGTCCGCTGGTAGCGCACGGCTCGATCCCTCTCTCGCGCGCGTTAACGTTATAAAACGGCCGAGTATAGCGGAGACGGAGGAGCGGTCTACGCTCTGCGGTTAGAACCGCAGCAAAAATGTCACTCGCTCTCTCTCTCTGGCTTCTAGCCTCGAGGTTTTAAAACTGTCAAGAGGTCAAATAAACCAATAAATCAGGCAGGGAGGAGGGCAGGCGCGAGAGCGGGCTTTTTTTGCGCGACGCTGGCAACGACGACAACGAGAGACGCGCTTGCTATGGCTTGGATAAGCGCTGCCGGCGCTATGTTCTCTCCTCCCTCGCTTCTCTCTCTCTGTCCTCCTGCGTTCGAGCTGCGCCGCCTGTATATATATATACGTATTGCGCCGGTATGTTGTAGCGCTCAGCCTCGCCGTTATTCTTTCTTCCGCGCGCGCGCGCTTTTCTCTGCCGCTACTGCTATACTGCTCTTTTTGTCAAACTTTGCTCGGCCGGGCCTCTGAGTGGGTTGTTACTTTGAATTTTTGATAACGTGATTCATGATTATGCGCCCAGTCACTTACCCGCCCTTTCTTTCGCCGCCCCACCCTATACCCACCACCCTGCAGCCCGCCCGGTGTGCTCTCGCTCTCGCTCTCTTTCGTCCACAGTTCTGAAATTCATTTTGGAGCTGCTCTGAAGCTGCTACCGCGTGCCATGCCTCCCCCGCGCCGCCCGCCCTCTTATACTCTCACTACGGCCTCTATTCTATCCTGTGCACCAGCGCACCGGCCTGGCTTTTGTCGGCAGGAATTTAATTTTGCATTTTCGTGTTTTCTGGTTAAGATGCGAAGACGGCGGCGGTTATCGTTTGAAGCCACCGTCGTGCTTCTGCTGCCTGCTTGCCTGCCTGCCTGCCTGCTACTCGCCTATCTGGTGAAAATTCAAAGTCTTCTCTATTCCCTCACCTTCTACTCTCCATACTCGACCTTTCCTGTCTCCCCCCTCCTTCTATTTCTTATCTTCCCGACTTCCTACGTTTCCCATTCATTTCTTTCTTACTTTTTTTTTATCTTCTTTTTTTTCCTATTTTTAATTGATGCGGCGTCAAAAAAATTAGCATTTAAATGCGACTAGAGCCCATTAGCATGAGCCTATTGGCCGTGGGGGCCGCGATCAAAGTTAAATGGCATTTTGTTTTGGGAGGAACACTTTTAAAAGACCATAAAATTTGCATCGCGCGCCCCGTCGCCACTGCGACGCGCCGCAAGAGAGACAATCTCCCGTCGTGTTTCCCCTCCCCCCCCCTTCCTCGATCCACCTTCATCGCGATCGCTCGGTGTACTACGACGGATAGGAGCTAGTCGCTCTGCGCCTTCTTTCCCAGAAATCGCCTATTGATTTATTATTTGTATTTCATTAAGCCGACGCTAATGGCAGCGGCAGCGTCACGCCGTTAATGTCAGTCGAAATTCTCTTGAGGGGCCCCCGCGGCTCTACTGCGGCCCCGCGTGCGCCGCCGATGATGATTCGCCCGGGGAAATATTCTTTTTTTTTTTTTTTTTTTTGGTCGCGTTCCAGCTATACACTCCCTTTCCACTATCTCTCTTCCTTTCCGCAGACTCGCAAGCTCATACTTTTAAGTGGTTATCGACATGCGTATTCGAGAATCACGTTCCTGCGTAGTCCCCCCCCCACCTATAGTCCCGCGTATCTCTCTACTTCGCTACGGATTTATTTCCGTAAACAGGTTTTACGGTAATGCATTTTATTTTCTATTTTGCTGAGCAATCATTTTTCCCGCGGATTTTAGCTCCACTCGACGCTTACAAAAGCAGCTACTTTTCCGCGATCGTTTTTCAAGCTAATTCGATTGGCAAAATGGGTATTACGCGCCGCCTGTTTTCTCTCTCCCTCTCTTTTTATCTTTTGCTCGTTTTTATATTATTTTTTTATTTTCATTTTCCCCGAATGTAAACATTAATAACCGATTGGATTAACTTTGAAATACATTACCGTGAAAGCCTTGAAATCTCTTCGACCGCGAGTTTTATTTGTTACAGCTTATTTAATAGGTTTCATTCAATTTATATTCATTTGCAATTTTTCCAATCTCGGTATAAACACCTCTACCTGCGTATACGCATTACTTTTTTTTTAATAACTGTGAAACATGATCATGAAATACTCGGTACTAAAGTTTTGCAGGTTTTTATAGTTTTATATTTGATAAACTTGTATACCGTCAATATTAATTTCCATCAATAAATTCGCTGGTTCCTTTACTTTATTAAATCAGAATATTTCTCATTGCGACATTTTACCTGCTACTTCAAAGTTTTTTATTTTTTTTTTAACTACACGATACTATTGACATTCGAAAAAGTTTTTCAATTATTCAATTTTTATAAATTAATTTTTTTTTCTATACCCCCCGGTATTTTTTCCATTTTTATTTACATTAATTAAAAAAAGAACCAGGGAAACAAACAAAAAGCTATGAAAATTGAAATTGCGCAAAATTTTTACTTTTTTTCCAAGCTAAATAAAGAAAAAGGATATCCGAGATAGTATTTGTAAATTAAATTATAAATGAAACTTTTAATAATAGCTTGTAAAGTAAATGATTAATTTAATTTAATTTTTAGCCGCACAATTTAATATATGTATTTTCAATGAAATACGTAAAATAAAATTAAGTGCATGCTCATTTTTATATATAATTTGTCAACATTAAAGCTCTTACAAAAGTCGAGAATTCGTCGGGTTTATCTGAAACAAGACAGTAACCAAAACATCATCGAGTTCTTCCTCATATTTAATACATGAATGAAATTGATAATTATTTATAGCCTTTTTAAATATCGTATATCCCAGCTGGAGCGATGCATTAATTTTTTGCGCATTTCAATATTTATACTCCTTTAATTATACATTTTCGTTCTCTACATATTTTCGCCGTGGCTCTTCCGTATATTTATGTCCACGATTTTTTTTTCTTCCTCCGCTCCTCGGACTTGACCGAACGCTCTCGTTATTTATCACGGATTTTCTATCTTTTTGTCCCCCTTACCATGCGCAAACGTTAATTTCCTCGTTACTTAAGCAAATTATCACAATTATTCAGAAATCGCCATTTAGATGTTTGCGCGACTCTTGTTGCCGTCGTCGTCGGTCGTCGTTGAGGGGCCGAGACTGGCCAGGCTATCGCATAGAGAGCTCGTTTTCCCCCTTGTCCAATCACAGAGCAGTATTTATTATCGTCATTTTCTTATTGTGGCGCATCGGTGCGTAATAGTTTTGACTTTTTACCTGGGTATAGCCTGAGTAGGAGAGAGAGAGAGAGAGTGGAAGGCAGAATGAGTCGTAAATGAATAGTTACCTACTTAAAGCGAAGTACACTTAAGTGTAATCAACCGGCCATTTACAACTCATTTCAGCGAGCAAATTGCCGATCGACCCCGGGGCCAGCCGTCCCGCGGGCGCGCGCGCGCGCCAGACCGGCAGCAGCACAGCGGCGGCAACATTAATTTTATTACCTTATTTAATTGATTATATTTAGCAGCGGAGCACGCGGTTTTGCTATACACACACGCGCGCGCGTGACACACAGACAGACGGACATAGTCGGGCGCGCATCCACGCGTGCAATTCCACAATATTTGCTTTACATCGTTTCCCATGCCGGGGCCATGCCATTCCAGCTTAACTGAATTATGAAGTTGGAGAATTTTTGCAGCGCTCGGGAGAGAGAAAGAGCCACAGAGAGAGAGCAGGAGCAGCGTCGTTGGCTCTACCGCGGAGCAGCGTGCAACTTTTAAACTTATCTTTTCTCCATTAGTAGCTCCAGCCGGTAGAATTTACTTTGCAGCAATGCTCGCTCGCTCGCGCGCGCCTCGACCGAGGATGGGGGGGGGGGAGGTGGGGAGCCGGAGAAAAGCGCCATGCCCTTTACTACTCATTTCGCTCGTTTTACTTTTATCGCGGCTTGCCGAGAGGGAAAGAGAGGGAAATATGCTGGGCTAATTTTTTTAGCCTCCAAATAAGGCAATAATAAGGAAAAGGTGAGCCGCACGCCAGGCTAAAGCGTCGCCCTTTGTGGAATTTTCATTCTTACGCGCGTAACTTTGCTTTTAAACAGACCAATTCTTGGACCTGCGAGAGAGAGAGAGAGAGAGAGAGAGAGAGAGAGAGAGAGAGAGAGCTGGTGCAAAGGATGGGGTTATACGTATATATAGGAGGGGAGAGTTACAGCTAGTACATCAGCTCGAAAATAAATTTCTGAGCACTCGGCCCTCTCTCTCTCTCTTCCCGCCTGTTTTCCTTGGGCTCCCTCGCGCTTTTTTCTTCATTCATACCTCCAGCTCTCTCCACCCCCGCTCCTATACTCCTCTCTTTTTCTCTCCCCCTCTTTCTTGCCAAAAGAAACTTTACAGCTGCCGCCGGCGGTATATAGCTGCAGCGCAGCTCTCTTCCGCGAGCACACGTGTATATATATATTCATTTGAAATTAGTACCAGCTGCGCGGAAAATATACTTTGTTTCATTGGCCCGTGAATAAACTGAAAAAGCCTACGGCTCTTCTCTCGCGCGAAATGATTCAAGCTTGACTGAAGAGCCTCGCCCGTAGTAGCACTCTCTTTCTCTTTCCCGAGAGTGCATACTCCCCCCCCCCCCTCCCCATGGCGCCTATACATTCGCGAATTTGCACTTTTCCGAACTAATTTCAGCATCGTTACTTATTCCGGACTCTCTCATCTCCCTCTCTCTCTCTCTTGTTTGCGCTGCTGCATTTTCTATTGGCTTGTGACGGCCGAGTTTACCCACACAGACAGACAGACGAGTTCGTACATACAAAAACCATTTGAATGCGCGCACTCGAAAAGCTATTAGCTCTCGCGTGCGTACGTGTAACGCGCGTGTTTTTGTACGAAGATGACGAGCCTGGCGGGCCCAGAGCTACTCTATCCGGACAATGGCCCAAAAAGTGGGCTACATAAATTACGCCCAGCCGAGAGAGAGAAATAGAACGAGCCAGGTCCGAGCGCGATATATCAATAATTTCGAGCGCGCATGATGCACCGCGCGCGGCCGCCGCGTTTGTTTTTTAACATTTTCCAAATGTAAGCGTAATTACCGATACCTTTTTGTCCGCCAGCAGAGCGCTTTTGCTTTATCGAGAGAAAGAGATAGGCCGACACCGATGGAGAGAGAGAGAGAAAAAAAGGCTTAACGTTTGCCTCTCGCTCTCTCTCTCTCTCTCTCTCTCTCTCTCTCTCTCTCTCTTTCTGACCGATAACGATCGCTCGGGCAGGTAGAGCCCCGGCCGCTAGTGCCCCGCGAGTTAACGAGTTCGCGTTCGTGGGATGTGCCCGGTAAAAATATGCCCCTTTTTTGTGCCATCACTAGCGCTGTTACCGCTCTCTACGCTGCTACTTCTCCTACGAGCTCTCTCTCTCTCTCTCTCTCTCTCGCTTTGTCGGGCTTTATAACTCGACGTGCTCTCTCTCTCTCTTTTTGTAGTGTTAATGACGTCAACTTGATGAAATGCAAATAACCGGCGAATCATCGAATTTTCCTCTTCAGACGGGTAAAAAAAGGTAGAGGCAGAGAGATAGTATAGGGTGCGGTCGGGAGCGGAAGAAAAAAAGCTGCTCGTCAAAAAACTTGCGCTCTGTACTTTTCATTAAAAAGCCTGAGGGGGGGGGGGCTCCAGTTGACTATATAGATGGTATAGGAGAGAAAGAGAGAGAGAGAGAGAAAAAAAGAGAGAGACGGGGGTAACAACGTCGAGGGTCAGCCAAAGACAAAAGAGCCGAGAATGACAATATTCCAGGTCCGAAGCAATTTGTGCGAAAATTTTTCCTCGTTCTCTCCCTCTCGCTCTCTTTTTCCCAGTCTCTCTCGTTTTTCGACCACATTGGCCGCTGTATCTCTGGCTGAATTGCCGAGTTTGCAGCTAGACGAGACGTTTAAAAACAGCAAGAAGCGAAATGAGTCGGACTTGTAAATTTTGAAACTGCGGCCACGTTGTTGGAAAGCAGAGCGGGGGTATGCGCCGTTATCGGTAGTGTCTAGAGCGCAATAAAACAGCCGGGGGGAAGAGGAGGAGGAGGGGGGGGACACGACGCCGAGGGAACGACATGTATATACGTACAAATATCGGAGGCTTCCCCTCTTATGCGCTCGGCCCTGCAGCATCGAGAGAAGGAGAGCGGCCCCCGGGGTTAGTGTGTGCATATATACGCACGACACACATCAGAGAGCCGTTCTCGGTTCTCTCGCCCCGCGAGTCGGCGGCGGCTGTATTAATACGCGCGTGGCCGGATTTTAGCGCAGCAGGCATTTAAAGGCTGGCCCGGGCAATAAAGCGATTTTGCGCCTGAATTTTTTAAGCCCAGCGATAATTCGCCGGCTGCCGTTCTCTCTCTCTCTCTCTCTCTACCTCTATATATACAGCGCGCGCCCGCCCTCCTTCAAACTTTATTACACCCTCTCTGCCTCTCTCTCGCTTCAACTACCCTGCAGTCCCGTTGGCTCTCTCCCTCTTTCTCTCTGTCGTTCTCTTTGTTGGGCAAGCGCCGCTTGAAAACGTCAAATTTGTTTACGCGTAATTAGATGCGTATAGAGCGAGTGAGCGGGCCTCGCTCTCTCTCTCTCTCTCTCTCTCTCTCTCTCTCTCTCTCTCTCCGGGCCGTGTTTATACACTCGAGAGAGCCTTTGACGAAGGGCGAAATTGGATATTGATAACACGCGTGCCGGCGTCGTCTTTTGTCGCCCGAGAGCGCCGGATGGGGCTTCGAGCTCTGTATACACACGCACAGAGAGGGACTTGGTCCTTATTTAGATGTATATGTAATTGCATTATTGACGCGGGGCCAAATAATTGGCGTGCTATTACTACTACAACAGTCTCTCTCTCACTCGAGGTGGAGCGCAGGGATGGACAAAGTGAAGAAGGAGGGGGCTGGGGTGGTGGGGGTGTGGTGGAATCGGCGAAATGGTTTTTAAATTGATTCCAATAAATTATTTCCTACGCGCAGCTGATTACCTCTGATTTATTTCAATTAGGGCCCCGTTTTGAGCTCCCGTGTTTAAACTGACGTGAGAGAAGCGGCGCCGCTCCTCCTTCTACTCCTCTTCTCTCTCTACCTCCCTTGCTCTTTCACGTTCGCTCGTTCGCTCACTTTTTCCTTATCTTCCGACCAATTTGCGTTCGCACGCGCGCGCGCGCTCGCGACCGGATTTCTTCCCTTCTCTCCGCTCACGAAAGACCGAGGCGGGACGGGGGGAGATCCGCGACGGCGGTCTCGTCTTTCTCTCTCTCTTTTCCAGCGTCGCCTGCAATTTACATTCCCGTGGCGCTGTTTTGTTTGGAATAATTTATCGAGCGAGGATATTTCAAGCCTGAAAAACTAATCGCCTCGTAAATTTATATATATACACACACACGCCTATCTGCCAGATTTCGCCTCATTAAATATTAAAAAGAAATCTGTTAAGAATATGTCGTGCCGGTCTTGTCATGCTTATACCTTTTTTTTCGCTCTTCTCCTCCTTCCTCCACTCGTTCACTCCTCCCCCCTTCTCTCTCTACCTTTGGACTTTTTTTCCTTCATCTCCGGCTCATTACTTTTCTTTATGCTCCTGGAAATTAGTGATTATTACCATACTACCTCCGCCGCTGTACACTTTTATACGCGCTTTTTTATTCCCTCCCGCGTACCTCTTTTCTTTTTCAACTGTCATTTGTGTCTGCAGGACGACGACGACGCGCGAAGGTTTCTTCGGAAATGACGCGAAGTAAAAATATCGCGCGATATAGTCATTGTTCGCTTCTCTCGGCCGTCGCGGCGCGGGGACGAGCGAGAAAGGAAGAGAGAGACGAGTGACGCAGAGAGTACGTTACTCTGAACTTATCGCTTCGCTTTTTATTTTGATTAAGGTCCGGCTTGCTCGGCTGCGTTAATGTGAATACACACGCGGCTGTGCTCTCACTCTCTGGCTATGTTCTCTCACACGCTCGTTCAACGAGTCTCTCTCCCTCTCTTATATATACTTTCAGAATTGTATATTTTTACTGTTTGCTTATCTCCGCGTGAGACTCATTATTAACACTAATACGTTCTCGCAAGGATATATAGATACACGCGGCCCGTATATTAACGCTGTAGAATTCCCGATAAAAATAAAGGGTATATAAAAGTCAAGATTAAAATTTCAAAACAACGGAATTGCGTGAATAAATTCGCCGTTTCTTATATCTATATTATATACATTTTAAACTTGTGCGGGCGCATGCCGCGAATATTTTACATCGAGATACGATAATTTGAAAAAGCCTTTTAAAAAGCTCATTCCAAATCGCTTTTGCAACTATCTTTTAAAGCGCCGTGGCGCGCGTGCGAGTGTACTTAACGTTTGCGCGCGGGCGTGATAATAATAAAAGTTGCTTGACACTTTCAAATAAGCCACGTGTCCCCGGGGCGGCTAGTCGGCCGAAACACTCGTAATAATGCATAAGGTAACTGAATATTTACAGAAGAAAATGAAACGTATACGAGTCTGTAATCACTCGAGTTATTTATGAGTTTATTGATTCAATATAATATCGCGTGTGTTATTTCAAAATGAGCATAAAATTTCGTTACGAATTTAACAGCGTTAGACTCTTGTACGTTATTTCATTACGTGGATTAAGATTTGATTAACGATCGAGAGTAAATCTTTTGAAAATGTTGATAAGCGAAAAACGATAATAACCTACCGTGAGCTCGGAAATATCACGATACCACGAGGCCCTTAAATTCTTAATAAAATCAAAATCGATTTATCGAGTCGCATCAGCGTAAATCCATAAGGGGTTCGAGGGGGGGGGGGTCGACCGAGAGCGATCCCGATAACTCGGAAAATCTCCCTCCCGAAATAAAGCTCTAGTCCCTCTTTCTCCAATCCCCTATTGACTTTTCATAACCTCGCACGTGCGCGCACCCGTTTTCGAGAGAGACGACGGCTCCTGGCCCTCCGCGCTCCTCCCTCGACATTTCTCACACGCGCGTCTAAACGTCGGCGCCACATATATAATACGCCCGAGTCTTAAAATTTGAGCCTTTCTCCAGCCTTGGGGTCCATGTAGTGATAAAATAAAGAGGAAAAAAAAACTAAGGAAAAAAATATCTTTAGCTTTTAACGCACGCCCGCGCGTCGGCGATCTTATTCCAAACTCATGTATTTTTTTCGTTTTCCCGATGTTACAGGCGCAGCACATGTGAACAATGACAGAGCGGAGAGCGGCCAGATGAGCAACGACCGGCTGGTAGTACCGCTTGGCTACACCACGGCTGGCTGAGAGCCTGTCACCCGCAAGGCTCCCTCCTCTCTCTCTCTCTCTCTTTCTCTCTCCTCTTTCTCCTCTCTCTCTCTATCTCCTCTCTTCTCTACCTCTCCTTTCTCTCCCTCTCTCTCTCTTTCACTCTATACACACGACTACTAGCGCTAGCTACTAGTACGCCGACAAACGCTGTGTCCCTCTCACCGGCATGCCGAGGTGCAGCAGTCGGCTCTATGCGCCCGCTAGCAGTAGTCGGCTGGCCATGAGAGCCGCGAGCGCTCTCTTCTCGTCGGGGCCGCCGGCCGTGCCGCCGCCGCCCCGGTTAGCCTGGCCCCAAGCACCGGCCGGGGCGCCGCTTCTCCTCCTGCTGCTTCTACTGCTGCTCGGCTGCACGGCCAGCTCGGAGGAGACGAGCGCCGGCGAGAGCGGTAACGGCAACAGCAGCCTCGTCGTCGAGGCCCAGCACATCGTCGCCCAGTTCCCACCGGCCGAGCTCGACGATCGGCCCCAGAGCAGCTATGCCGACTACAACGCGACGCGCGAGGGCCCCCTCAGGTTCAACCACCTGCTCATCGACGCCAAGACCGGACAGCTCTACGCCGGGGCCGTCAACAGGCTCCTACAGCTCGACGCCGAGCTCAACCTCAAGGAGCTCGTGATTACCGGTGAGAGAATGAAGTAGCCCAGAGATATCTCTCTCTCTATATATATACGCTTATACCACCCCCCGCGCGCTCTCTCGCTCTTTCTTTCTCGTTCGTTCGTTTATCGCCTTTTCCTCTCTCTCGCTCGCTTCCTCTTGGCTTTTATTGGATTAGTCCTCCGGACACTTGTAATTATTGGACGTGTCAGTGTAATCGAGCTATACATCGTGCTTCTGTCTCGTTTGATGGCTGATTGTGATTAATGGTTTGCTGCCGCTTCAACTCTGTAAAATTGATTATTACTCTTCTTTTTTTTTCTCTCCTTTTCTCTCCGTATACCTTCGTGTGCCTTTTTATTTCATCCTTCTCTTCTTACAGCACCGGCTTCGGTTGTGTTCATTAAATAACGCGTCAAAACAATGACGATCGCGCCAATGCCCCGCAACGCGATCTTTGTGTTCCTCTTTTCTCCCGATCGAAGCGAAACCAGAAGTTTTACGAAGCTGAAAATAAAGTTTCGACATATATCGCCTTGCTTTATGTACGTCATTACATAGACGCGATGTAATTAAGCGCTAACTTAATTCCGATCTGATAGCCGAGCGGCCGCTTTTAGAAAAGCCAAGTTAATAGACGTAATAAAAAAAAAAACGAAGAAGATAAAATTAACGTTTCGTTTTGTAAAAATTCCATGGGCCGAATATATCAAAGCAAATCGTTCGGGAATAAATCACCGAGCGTCACTGTCAAGCGCGTATACACCGGGGCCTGTCGGTGACGCATCAAACGTTCGAGCGGCTTCAAAAATTTCAAGTCCCAATGACGCTTCTTGGCAAGCTGGCGTGCTTTCTTTTTCTCTTCATTTCACCGTGCGGCGATGGAATAAAAAGAAAATCGTCGGCGGGCGTTTTAATAAACGTTTGCGTAATCTATACAAATCCAGGCGAACGAAATCTTTTGCTCAATAACTACACGTATAGATTTGTATAAGTAAAAATTACTATATTGTATAGGTTTTTGGGGACAGACTCGATGTATAGAGGAATTTTACTACATGTATAATA
>JAPYYQ010003210.1:0-12604 GCA_030522585.1 Anagyrus pseudococci | reverse complement strand
TTCGGCCAGTTTGTGTGTAAATTTCATCAAAATGCATCGATGTCCGGGGTTTACTAAGACACATAGTAATTTTTACCCTACAATTTTTCTCAGTGTAGAGTTGAGGGAAGCAAAAAAAAGAGAGAAAGAGAGTGTAGTAGGAAATAAGGGGGAGCAAGCGAGACAAAACGAAAGAACATTCACGTCGAGGGTGAGAAAGGAAGCCGAGGCAGTCGTGCGGCTGGACGGGCAGATCTTGCTTAGCGCGGGCTACATAGTTTATATGCAACGCTCGGCCATAGCCGGCAGACAAATCATTGGATCGGATGTGCTGGTAATCGGATTAGCGGAGGCAGCGATCGAGTTGAAACACCAGGCGGCTGCTGCTACTGCGTGCGAGTGCTGCCCGCTTAATCGAGTGCACTCCGATAGCGTAGAGAAGCCGGCGCCGCCGCCGCCTCTGTCCTTCCTTGTTCTTGCCCTCGGCGCCGAGGAATTCGTCTCAGGCATGGACAACGCTATCTCGAGCTCGTTCTCGGGCATAGCTCGCGAGGCAACTTGAGCCTGAATCTGGATTATTCACGAGTCGTCGCGATCGTACGCCCCCAAGCCCGTAAATCAGTCAAGCTCGATCTGTTCTTTCCGCTTTTCGGGAGGCCAACGGAGAAAAAGCCCGACGAGAGGAGCTCGGGATTTACGGCCCTTTCGAGGGATACATTTCAAAACGATTAATACCATTAAGCCTCGCCCTTTCTCATTTCCGGCAAACGCTTTCTTATTATTATATTCTTCTTTTTCTCCTTCTTCGGATTACCGATCGAATAAAACAATAATGGGATCAATGCCTGCACGGCTGTACGTCGGAGCTCCCTCGAAAAATCGAATCAACTCGATTGTACCCGAAATAATGTTATATTTAGGGAGCGAAGCACTTGGGACATTAATTAGTTAGACTGCATATTTCATTTAGAATCCCTAAAATACAATAATAATCGTTAAGAAAAACTAATGCCTGCACGCCAACTATTTAAGCTATCTAGTATTGAAATATCTAATGGATGCTCATTCATGCGTAATCGAGGCTCGGGAATTCTCGAGCTTTATATGGAAGTATCGTGTGTTGAAATCGAGAACTATGCTTGCGATTAAATTATAGAACACATCTCGTTTATGCCGATTAATAAAGAGGCAAGGGGGGAAGCGATAAAGCTCGTACAGAAAGTCACGCACAGCGCAGGTTAGACTTGTCTGCGAAATAAAAGGCCGCTCTCATCTCTTTTCAAAGCGAGAGAGAGGCGTAACAGGTCCCAGAGGCCTCTCGCTCCATACACATATAAACTGGTTCGTTCATCCGCGCTTACGAGCAGTGGGCCACAAACTTTCCCCCCGTCCTTATCCCCTCGATATTAGGCCGATGTGTTTGTGTATGTATACGAGTGGGTGTGTTTGGAAGCGGCGAGGAGGGAGGGCAACAAGAGGTAGAGCCTCCAAAATCCTAGTGCAGAGTCTGGCTTCTGCCGGCGTTCGGCTCCCGTCATTAGTTCGGCCATCCTATCGCCCGGTATATCATATTAACGAGGGCCGTTACCGCCTCGCGGATAACGAAACTTGGGCTATATGCGCGCAAGCCGGCCCGCTGCCCGAGCTGCTCTCTCGGCCGAGGCTCTCTCTCTCTCTCTCTCTCTCTCTCTCTCTCTCGCTCTCTCTCACCCATACATTACGGGCTATTTATTTAAGGGTCGCGATAAGAACTGCCGTGCATTAGCCGGGCTCCGTCCCTTTCGAGAAGAGAGAGAGGGAGAGCGCGTGCGCTTCCTCGTGTGATTACCCCAGCGCTCCAATTTATTTTCGGGACTAGGCTCTCCTTCTCTCTCACGCTAAGAGAAAGAGGGAGAGCAGATGCCGTGGATGCGAGGGAGATAGAACCTTTTTGGATCGCTATACTCCAAGGAGGAGAACGTCAGAGATTTGACTTTTATCTCGGCGCTATTCAAGTCTACTGCAGCTCGAGGAAATCCCTGCAATAATACTCTTAACTCTATTACTGACTTGTCTTTCAATGTCAGGTAATTGAGCCAATATGTCAGGCCGAGCCATGCGCGATTTAGTTTTTCAAATTTATTGCTCCTCCGATGTAAAATGCTTACATCGAGTTTTCTCTTCTTCAAGCTGAATTAAAGCTGTTCGGGCGGTAATTATCCAAGTTAACTTTAAGTTTGGAATGCAGGTGAAGATGTGGCAGACCGCTTTCTAAAAGCGCGTTTTCTCACTGTCAGACTCTCGTCGTTTTTCACCGCGATTTTCTTGAGAAAATCTTTTAACAGTGCCCAAGCTACTGTTGACTCTTTGTATCTCAAATACAACATTTGAGACGGATTGAAATATCACGTTTCATCTAATAATTTTAAATATATTTCCACAGTTGTGACATCGAAGAAGGGATGGACAATTTTAAATTCCAAGTAAAAGTATAAAAAACGTTGATGCTTGATATGCGTAAAAACTGCGCTTTACCTTGAATTTTGACGTTTTTAATGTGTAATAAAGAAGCTTTTGTAGTTATTCTTTTTATGCCTTTCAAGTTCATACACATTTTACATTCAAGATGAGAAAAAAGAATTTTCCATCTCGAAATGGTCATGAAATTTTATTGTCAGAACTACGTTATACTATCCGACGTTGTAACAACAAAATCGCAACATCGTGCTCGGGGAAAAAATGTCTGCTTTGCAATATCATCTAAAGAAAACCAAGCTGTGCAATAAGGAGATCATACAAAAATTCAACATCAAAAACATTATATCTAACTGTAAACTTTTCCTTTCTCTCCCATAAATTGGGTCAAAAGAATACTTTGCTTTAAGCTTCAACCCAACTCCAAAGAAAAATGCAATATCTTTTTAAAATTTAATATTCACAATGTCCTTCATCCGTAAAACTTTAAAATTAGAGTTTTCATTATCATACATATAAACCGTATTTTTAAAAACTTGAGAAAATAATTTTTTTTTCAAATATTCCAGTCTAGTAGTAACGCAACAATCAGAAAGAGAGCCAACCGATAACAGTGGAAAGCCGAGACGAGCTACGCCCCCTCGGTACATATGTTCATCGCTGCCGGCAGCGATAACTTCTCTCGTTGATTTTCGACGACTCGCTCGAGGCTGAAACAAGTGGGATGGGAGGGTGGAGGGGGTGGGTATAAGGGAGCCGAGGGAGAGGGTAAAAGGGCAGGAGGGGTGTTAGGGCTTTCTGGCGCTGAAAAAGAGCAGAAAATCAGGCGAGATATTAGTTGCCATTGTTTCAACTCGCATAGCAGAAAAAAGGCTTTCCACGCGACTTTTAACAGCAGCGAAGCCGAGAGTGCCAGACGCCGGAGAAGCGCTTTTTCCTCTCCTCTCCACAGCCTGCTTTTCTGCTTCTCTCCCTCTTTCTCGCTCTATCTCTCTTTCTGTCTCTAGAGAGGTAAGGGAAGAAAAAAAGAGACAGGGCGAAAGAGCGAGGGAGGGAGGCGAGGTGGAAGGGGATGGGGGGGGGGAGAGATCTGGAGAGATCCTCGGTTTTTTCCGTCTGCGGATGCTCGCTTAATTTAACCTCGAGGAAAACTCGTTCAAACTCTCATGCCTCGAGCGGCACGAGCAATGCGCGATGCAGCATTTTTCTTCCCCTCCACTTATGATCCCCCGAGCGCCGAAGACGGCGCTCCAGGCCAAGTCTCTTTCCTCCATCCGTCTTCCTCCCCTCGTCTCAGCTCCCCAGTCCGCTAGACCCCTCCACCCCGTCCCCAGCCTTGGCCTCTCGTCACCGTCGATTCTCCAAAGTCTGAAGCTTCTGTTGCTGCTGGCATTGCGCCTTCGTGGGTGGCCGACGTCGCGGCTTTTCGTGGCCGAGTGGACAAGCCCCGCTCGCGCGACCGACGGCCGCTGAAAGAGCACGAGAGAAGAAAAAAACACACGGATCTCGGAGAGCGCAATCGATTTCGAAACTAATAAGGAACTTTCCGAGAAAGAGCCAGGAGGGTGGGGGGGACGGGAAGCGGCGCGTGCGCCTTCATTGCAATTCGAGGATAGAAACTTTTGCTCGTGTGTACACGCGTAGTGGATGTGTGGGAGGGAGAGAGTGAGTAGCTGGAGGCGGGCTTGTTTGCTCGCTTGTGGGCCAGTGAGGTGGGCGAGAAGAGCGGGAGGAGGAGTAGGAGGAGGGCTGAGTGGAGTGGGCTAGGGTGGAAGGGAAGCCGCTCTATTTCCGGGGTCCAGGCTAACGAGCGAACAACAAAGGCTCGCGGCTCGCGGTCGCGCCCGTCCACGTGCCCTCCTCGGCCCGGGGCCGGAAGTTAAACAGCTTTTCCAACTTTATATTGACTCGAGCCCGGTTTTATTGGGCCGGGATTCTTGTACTCTCACCAGGGCCGCGCGCTCTCCCCCCTGCCTAGTTGCCTCGCTGTCTCACTCTCTATACTGTTTCGTTTTTCGATTTTTATCCCGCGACATTAGCCCGATGAAAAGCGTACAGCGAGAGCTGCATCGATCCTCGGCTTCCGCCAGCTCGGCTTGCTCCATATACGCGTACGCGCCGAGGCTTTCGCGGAAGAGCAGAGGAGGATATAGTAAGTTCGATCGAGAGCAGCGACGAGCTCTCGATTTAAATCATATTTTCATGGAGTCGCTCTCGGATGTCCGCATGCAGCTTGGTCATTAGCTCGGTTTTTTGCACTTTGATAATGAGGCACGTTAATTGAGGGCTTCGCCGGGGAAAGGCCGGGGGTAGAGCCGGAGCAGCTATAGTTGGACGAGGCTGAAATTCTGAGGTGGGAGTAGCGGGGCATTTTTCATTTTTCATGCTCGACTAGAGAGCTGGTAAATCGAGGGACGCGCACGTCCGCTGGGGCTGATTACATTGCCGAGATGACTGATTACATTCCTTTAATCGGCGACGTCTTCTTTCCGATAATCATTATCAATCTTGAATCCCCGAGGACTTTCCGTGAAAAGTTTCCCAGATTGGTTTTACAGCTGAGACGCGGACTCGGGCGCAAGAAGCTGTCATTGGTATCGTTAAACTGCGCGTGAACGAGAGAGACCGAGGGAAAAAGAGAGATGCCAGAGAGGTGGAAGCAGTAGGGACCCGGCACGGGGGACAGGCAAACAGGTTCAAAGAACGAGCCTTAACTTTCCTTAAGTGCTTTACTTTGCCAGCGGTGGAAGGGGACGGGGGCGACTTTTCTTCTGTACGACCGGGCGCATCAGCTCTCGGCAGCGGCGGCACTCGGTTCCCGCAATTTCCAATTGTCATCGGATCAAGTTTCTATTTCCAATGGCGAAAAACGTCCATCCCCGTT
Source organism: Anagyrus pseudococci (assembly GCA_030522585.1). NCBI lineage: Eukaryota > Metazoa > Arthropoda > Insecta > Hymenoptera > Encyrtidae > Anagyrus > Anagyrus pseudococci. Next base: position 7,287 of record JAPYYQ010003210.1, on the reverse strand, counting down.
TCTCTTTAATTTTCATTCGCATCTCGCAGCCTCGTAACTCTAGTAATTTCAGGAATAAGGAATCCTGCTTTTCTTCGTATAATTAACCTTACTACTCTCCATCTAAGAAGTTTAGTGGCCAACCTGTTCTTTTCACTTTCGCAAGAAACTCGAATCTGCAGCTCGGCTCTGTCGGGATGACTTTTTGCCTGATATGAAGAATTCAAATAAGCCACGTATTCTCCGTTGAATTTTCAATTCTTTTAATGGGATTCAACACTTTTTTGACCAGGCGGGCAAAGACGGTAGGCCGACACGTCCGAGAGGGCATATTAAATTGAAAAGAGTATTTTTTTCGGTGTACATAAGCGAAGTAACAGTACTTTGGGGCTTATCTCGGCGAGGAGAGAGATACTAGACGAGCCTGTGCAATCACACGAAGCAGATGATAGAAGTGGGCGAAGGAGTGGCGCAGAAGTGCAGTTAAATATCGTGCTCAACGAGAGCAGAGAACTCGAGCATAAGGAAACGGCTCGGCGAAGGATTAGTTTAATTGAGGAAAGCCAGGACGGACACGAGAGCGTTTAATTCTTTCTTCTTCTCCAAGCTCGAGAGGGAGAATCTCCTGCTTCCACCTCCTCTTAGCACTCGGGGGCCCCCGTCTACCCCCGGCACACCATCTGTCCTTCTCTTCTCTCTGCCTCAGCCGCTCTCCCTCTCCTGCTAACCCTCTTTCTCTCTCATTCTTTTCCCTCGGCGAAAATTTCGTCGACACCGTCGTCCTGCTAACTCGTAGCAATTGCGCTTAATTGCAGCGTAATTAAGTGCAAAAGATACTCGCCCTCGGAGCCATTTCTTTGCGGCGACGAGGGGAGAAAGAGAGCGAGACCGTGTCGCGAAGGGGTCGCGAGCCCCCCTCCCCCACCGTTTCACCACGTTTTTCTCTTGCTCAGTCGGTTGCGAGTCGCGGTTTTTCTTCGAGCCACGCGAGAGAGAGAAGGTCTGCTCGGAGCTCCCGTGAACTCGGGGCGCTTATAAGTCCGCGGATCGATCACATCTGACGTTTGATTTTCCGCGGATTTTCTCGCAGCGACGCCGTATAACTTCTTCGCTCAGCGCCGGCTGCTGCTGCTTCAAGCCCAATTACTAGCTCTTCTTGCTCTTCTTACACTCTTCACGCTCGCTATCCTTGTCGAATTAACAGTGTGAAATTTTTTGCCACCCCTTCCTCGTTTCCATCGAAAAAGATTCGTTAAAAATCGGAGGAAAAAAGGGACGGGCTTAAAATACCAAAGCTCCGCGAAATTTCAACGAAATCCATTTAACTTTAGGATTACGCAACGAATGAAGAGGGAAAGGGTCGTAGATTGTTGGCCGCGGGGGGCTATATGTAGGGCCGAGATGAATAAATGAAAAAACATCGCAATTAAAATTAACGACACGTGAAAAAGGTCGCGCATAGGATAAAGAGCGCTTGGCCGCTATCTCTCTCTCTCTCTCCCTCTCTCTCTGGGCGTTTGAACAAGCGGCTTGATGAGTCGCGTCGTTCAAGCCAAACGCGCGCGAGAGCAACTGAAGCTTGGCAAACACACACACATGACACGTAGCGCAGGAGGAGGCAGACGAAGCGAGTGCGCGGGCGGAAAAAGAAGGGAAGAAATTCTGCCTGGCGCAATCGCAAAAAGGGCCGTATGTGCAATTGAATCTCCGCGTGCACTTGGAATGACGGCTATGCGACGCTTCCGCGAACAAGCCCGAGCCCAGCCGAGGCGCCATCCTCGCGAGACACGAGATGAAATGACAGAGCTAGAGCGAGAGGGCTATAGGAGAAAAAAGAGGCCGACCTCAAACATTTATCCGGCTGTTGACAATGCGAAGACGCAGTAACGAGCTCGGCTGCTGCTGTTATACTGCTGCATCAAGAGGAGGCGCGACACTCGGGACGAGCCGTTACTACTGCTGCTACTACTGCAGGAAAGAACGTGCGCGCCCGAAATAATTAGGAAAACATGAATAATGAGGGCAGCAGCCATGGTGGCAAGGAGGAGCCGGAGGTTGCCTGGCAGTAAGAAGCTAAGCAGCCGGGAGAAGCAGCGAGTGCCGAGACAAGGCTATTCAGGAGAGGGGCTGGGGGGGGGGGGCGGGGGAGCTCAGGTGGCGCAGGAGATAAGTTCTCTGGAGGGCCGCTCGCCCGGCAAGACAAACACGCCCCTAATGACACAAAGACAGGTAGGGGCGAGAGAGAAAGCGAGGGAGGTAGAGAAAGCAGTTCTGTTCGGGGCGAGTCGCAACTCGAGGAGTAGGAGGAGGAGCGCGCATGCAGAGGCCACTTTGTAATTATGGCTTAATTGTATTTGAACTGCAGGGCGAAACGGAGCTGCGCCTCGAGAGCCCGGAGGCCGGCCCGCGCGACGAGCCCTAACGACACCGGGATTTAAATGTCGCAGTCTTGCTACTCGCGCTCTCTCCCTCTTTCTTTCTCTTGCTACGGCCCCGCGGGCGCTCAAAGCAAGTGCGGAAGCGCCGAGACTCGCCGCTGCTGCACCGTCGACGATGACTGCCGGCAGACGGCGGGGGTGAGAAGAGGAGCTAAGCGGCTGACGGCGAAGAAGAATGCAGCCAGGCCGGGCACGCTGTGGTGCTGGCTCTTATTCTCGAGCTGCGCCTGCGGGCCTGCAGCCGGCACTTAAGCCCCGCGACTCTTACTATGGGCAAGAGGACGAGGAGCCCAGCGCCGGCAACTGCCGGGCTTTTGCGGAACTTTATCCTAGACGCCAGGCCTGCATCGCCGGCCACTCTATAGCCATCTCGCGGCGCATTGGAAATCTTGGATAATTGAGCGGGAGAGATTAATTGCCGGGGTGTCAGAGCTGCCGCCGCCGCTGCAGCTGGAGCGCGCGAGAGCTATTTACAATTTTGCAAAGTTGCGTTATCAGCGCGAAGTTTGCGCGGACACGCTAAGTGAAATAAGCTTGCGGGGCTCCAGCGTCACACTCTTGCCTATGGATGGTACTTTAATCAATATTAAATAGGCTATTGCGCACAGCCCCGCCTCCCCCTTGTATGCCGCGCTTCCTCTTCGCGGAAGATAATTCACGCTGGCTCGGCATTAACGGCTTTTTATCGCGCAGCTCCTGTTTAATTCATCGCTTAATCTCGATTCATATTTACCGTCTCCCGCTATATTACGCTGCGGCTGTACTCATGAATGAGAAGCGCGCGCCACGTGATAGTAAACAGGTGTCGCTGGCAAAAGTTCATCCTACTTCCCCACACCCTTTACTCCGCTCGCTGCAGTCTCGACCTGCGTTCCCGGCGTTTCTCGCCTTTCAAATTAATGCATAATACGACGACTGGGCTGCAGGAACCGCCGGGAGGGGGAGCTCTTGGGAATTACGCTAATTAGCACATGCTTGAATAGCAGATGCAATTTCGTTATTTTTGTGCCAGAGCCCGGACTTGTACCAAGACCAGGCTTCCCAACTATGAACCTACGCAGTTAAATGGTGCATCAGCAATAGACAAGCGACGTACCAACAATTTTCAATAATTCAGCACATTAACGAATTATAAGTAAGAAAGGCCTGCAGTTAATTGAAAATTAGTGGCTTTCGCGCTGAGGGTCGCCGCGAAAATAATTATTCCACGTCGGCGAACAGCTGGAGAAGCGAGTCAGCTCGGAAAATCGTTTTCCTCGAGAGCTATCCTTCGGTGTCCCTCAGCCCCGCTTCCTTATCCCGGAGACTAGCGCTCGAGAGGTGCGTCGAATTTTCTTCCGCTTTTCTCGATTTCGCGCAAATTGCCCTCGCGTTGCGACCTTTTTTTGTTCGTCTTCGGCTATATCCCTTTTTTCTTCTCGTTCTATTTTTACTTATTCTCCAGGTCGAATTTACCTTTTCGCTTTTTATCCTCGCTAATCCGGCGCAAACAGAAGGGCTGGAATAGCCAAGTCGGGTGAGTAAAAGGTGGACCTGCGGGGCTGATCGCGCAATAGTGCTCGCGCTTTAGCTTAATGAAAGTAGTTCTTTTCAGGGGGCGTGTGCCAAGAGAGGGAGAAAGAGAGAGAGAGTTAAGCTCGATTTAATTACAACTCAATCTACAAGTCACACTTATAACCGGAGAGCCGGCTCGCGAGAGAGCGTTTGCGGGCTCCCAGGCGTTGATTACTAGAGGGATTAACCTCAATCCCAAATAACTTCCATCATCTAGCTTGGGAAATGGGTGGTAACCGGGACAGGGGGGAGGAGGGGGGGGGAGGGACAGTAGCCCTCCCTATCCGCGCGTGTCCACTATGGGCGCGCGCGCGGCTGCTCTGAGCTATCGCGCGCTTTTGTTTCTCTGTGTGCATCTGTTTGTATGTGTACAGACACACAAGCGATAGCGTGGTTTACGTTCTCTCTCGAGCTTTTTCACGCCAGCGAGTAGTGTAGCGAGGCACGCGGGGCCGGGCTTATAAATTTGTTATGGCTCTCGCGCGCCGATGGGCCGAGCGATAAAGTCTAAAGAGCACTCCGCGGCAAACGGAAGAATTAATAGAGTATTACGCCGGTGGTGAGCGGTGATTACGAAAAAAAAGCAACCCTGGTGTGGAGGCTTCGCGCGGCTGTGGGGGCAAGAAGGGACGAGGGAGAAAAAACGAGAAATAACGAACGGTGCATTATTGGAGGTAAATTTTGAATTATCGGCCGATGGGTAGTGGGTGATAAAGTTAAAAGTCGCTTCCGCGCAAAATGCGGCTGTAAGTTAAAGGGGGCCGTTATAAAAAGCAGTTTTGTTCGTTTATTACGGCGATTGGACTAAGTAAGCCATTAAGGAGCAGTGAATTTTCTGTTTTTTCAAGAAAAAGCCGCGGATTAATTCACGCCCCCCGTCCGAGTATACACAAGGCTTGTTGCTTTTCCTCGACACTCGCAATGAAGATTTTTATCTCGGAGCGTAAAGCGCGATATACCAATCAAGCGAGCGAGAAAGCTTTTTATTAAAATTTATGGAGCTCGCGCTTCTTCGAAAGAGTCAGTTCGTAATAACTGTGTTCAGCTTATGTCGAGCCTCATTCCGCGCTGGCCAAATTAATTGTCGAGATGAAGAAGGAAAAAATGGATAAAGCGAGACGGAGAAATTTCTTCGAGCGTGTACAGAGATTACGCAACTTTCCAGTTCCAGGTAGGACGAAAAATATGTAGGTCAGCTGACGGCGACGCAGCGCCAGCGGCGACCCAATGAAAATGCTCGCGGATAGACAATGAGAGAGAGTCAGATAAGTATGTAGGAGCTACGTGTCCCGTGGAGAATATCAAAACTGATGGGCTGCAGTGGTAGTAGTATTCTCTTCGGAAAATTCGAGAAACGAACTTGCGAAGAAAATCCATTATTCTCCTCGGCAACTCGGGGAAAAGTACTTCAATCTCACGTTCTATCGGACGACAACATAATCTCCACTCCCCCTTGCGAGCTCGGTAATCCCTCGTTTACCATCGCCTATCTGCCGCGCTAAGAGAGAGAGCAAGGGTCTCTAAAAGGAGAATCGGCTACTCACCTCCGCAGGCGGCTTCCCGGCCTGGCTCACGCACTCGAGCACGAGCTCCTTATCTTCGGTCGTGATGAGAAAGTTGCCCTGGGTGATTTTAGGCCTCTGCGGCGGCACCAGCACGCTCAGCCTGGCGAACCGCGAGCGCAACCCTGGCTGCCCGTCGTTCGTCGGCGAAGCCTGGCACTGGTACACCCCGTCGTCCTCCAGCTCTACCGGGTTGATCCTCAGCGAGAAGTCACCTGCAAAAACAAAACGTTTTTTCTTAGATTGACGTGCTCGTTGGGTTTGACATAAAAATAAACAGTCTAATATCGCTGAAATGAATAAAAATTAATGGATACTTTAAAGTGATTTTGTTTCAGTTCCAGACGATGACATTTCATAAATTCTCGAAAGCTCTGAAAAAATAATTACGCGAGCCGAAGAACATAAGTTCCCAAGCTTCCCTGACACATTTTACATCTGCTTTGGAAATTGATGACCGGATTGAACAGTGGGAGGCCGAGGGGCGGTGGGTGCCAAGGGAGGACTAATATTCCAGGCTCAAGACGGAGAGCCCGGCTCTAGGGAAGAAAATTTATTAAATATCTCAAGACGTAAAATTTAACGAGCCCTGCCGATTGCATAACAGCACTAGCAGTAGCAGCAGGCTCTCATGTACGTGTCGTCCTCCTCCTCCTCGCGGGGGCTAAATCTCCGCCGGTGCGCGGCCGTGGTTAAAGAGCAGACGGCGAGCCCTCGTTTTACGATCACGCTTGATTGCCGGCAGCGCCATCGAGTCGGAGGAACAGAGGGATTTAGAGGGGCGAGGGCGGCTGCCAGGGGATTGAGATGGGTAGGTGTCGTCGCCGAGGCGCAAGGAGAGGACGGGCTTGGCTCTGGGAAGCGACACCGAATCGATACAAATTTAGTTTTATTATGTATTTGACGCTCCTCTTTCCTTCGCTTTCCACTCGAGCACACGTAGCCGAGTAGCATGGCCCTCTGGCTCGTCTCTTCGTTTCGCGTCAGCTCTTTCTTACGACTCTCGGCGTTTTTTTTTCTTTACGAGCTCCCATATATCTCGACCGGCTCTCTTGTGCGCCGGGCAATGAAATATGCTCAGTGTCGCGCGTAAAACGTTCATCTTTCCTTTTTTGTTAGCCCTTTCGAGAGCGAGAGAAGCAATCGCTTATATTACCCGGCCCACCACGCAGCCAGCCCCCCTCGGCCCTGCTAACGTTTCAATTTAAAATAAAAAATGACCGTTTATCGTATAGGCCGTGATTTATGTGAGCGCGAATTCGCCGTCGGCTCCTGCTGACCTTGAGACACGTAGCAATAAATTAGCGCGTTGACGCTGATGGTACGATAAATGTCAGGTTGTACAACACCATCAGCTCTTATCGCTGGCTAATCAGCCGGTAATTTCACCGAGGCACCATATTTCACAAACGCGCGCCATGCAACTCGCGCACCGAAGCTTCTTCAATGCGACGCTGGCGCAAGGACGCAAAAGCTCAGCCAAGAGCGATTGGGTAAACTCTGGCGGTTGGTGTGGATTTCCACGAGAACGAACGAGTGTATGCGGAGCGAACGAGTTTCAGGGACAGTATAAGGAAACTAGATGGGGCAATGGTGAAGGCAGCTCCGAGTTTGTTCTTGAGATAGAATGCGATCGAGCGCGGAATTTCTCGCTGGCTTACACTGAGAAAAATCGCTCAGTAAAAATTATTTTTATTCTAGCAAAAATTACTATAATTTATAATAACGAAAGTATATACTTGTCTTATGACGTA
>JAPYYQ010003209.1:0-12604 GCA_030522585.1 Anagyrus pseudococci | reverse complement strand
GGTTCACTTGCGTAGGCAGTTCGCCGTATTCAAACTCCCAGGCAGTTATAATAACCGCCTGGCATTTGACGTAACGAATTTTTTCTATCAGTGTATATAAAGCGTCTTCATATACGACTATTGACATTGTAAAATGAAAATAGAAATCTTCTACGATTTAGAAACTAGTTAGTTTTGCAGGATATTTGAGGTGCGAGGGAGGAGTAAGCGTTGCCGTAACTTCATAACATCAATCTCCATCTCGATCTATCTTCATTTTTCTCCAAGGCCCTTCTCGTCCTCCTCCCGGCTCTTTCTTCTACCTCATCCCCCCCTGCAGCCAAACAAATCCGCTCTCCATCTTTTCGCGTTGAATTTACGATCGGCCAACAGTCAAACAATATAACATTGTAACGATCGGCGCGGATTTATAAAAGGATCGCATAAAGTTTCACGCGGCGTCAGGTTAAAGTTGCAAAAACTTTACGAGCGATAAAATTTTTATTTTTACAATCACCGGCACATAGAGGGAGAGCAAGTGTTGCATGAGACACCTCCCCCTCCACCCCTCCCCCATCAGCAGCGGCAGCCCTCGCCCCCCTCCTCTTGCCCATCTTCCACTCAATATATTCTAAGTATCGTCAAAACAAACATTTCAGCAATTTATTAGACCCGCACCCTCTCTCTCTCTCTCTCTCTCTCTCTCTCTCTCTCTCTCTCTCTCTCTCTCTCTCTCTCTCGTTTACCCTGCTCGAGAAAAACAATTGGAATCAATACGCAGCAGCAGCACGTCCCACAGCTACGACGTCCCTCCGACGCCCATACGCTCTCTACTCTCGCTGCTCTCCGAGCGATCGAAATTCAAAATCAAAAGCATCTCCAATCCAATCAGCTGGAAACACAAACAATTTGCCGTATATCTCGAGCGGCGCTCGCCGCGGCGAAGATAAAATACAATCCCATCATTAATTGCACCTCCAAAGCGTTGCAGCCCTAGCCAGCCCGGTCCAAATCAATAAGCGCCCTCTCTCGCTCGGAGTGACCCTCCCTCCGCCTCCCCGTGCTGCCAAACAAACGCGGGCGTCCTTCGGCAGCTGCTCTTAGCCGGAGCTCGCGCTTTTGGACGCGCAGAATAGCGAGGAGGGGGAGGTGGGCTGGAGGCGGCATCCAGGCGCCGCGTGCCCGGGCCCTCTCCTCGCGCTAATTTACGTAATCGAGGCGATCGTTCATTACCGCGGCGTCGATAAGTAAAGCGACTGCAATCAATGAATCAAAATCGCCGCGGCTACTACTCCCGGCATCCGCTCGTCCGTAATTTCCGCGCGGGTTTGCGCTGTCGCGACGCGCAAATATGTGCACTGTCGCGCCCGACCGCCCACATATACCTCGCGCTCTCCCCCTCGCCCGCTGGACTAGCACGCGCCTGCCTGCCTACGCGCGTTTTTCCTTTTCTTTCACAATTAATGCAAATTTCACGCGGGACGCCGGGGGTTCTCCCGGCAGTGAACAGCCGCAGGACAGATTTATGCGCGCTGTTTATACGTGTTATATGGCGCGAGGAGGAGGTAGAGGTGGGAGGCTATAGGGGCAGCTGGGCGAGCGGGGGCGCGGCCAAAGAATATGGGAATGGATGCGGCGCTTCGTTTGTTATTGATCGGATATTTTGGATTATTAATTCCGGAGAGAACGCTCGACACGCGCGTAAGCCACGGGCTGCTTGTTTTTCCGGCCGGCCAAGCGTTTGGAATTTCGGAGATTTCCGAAGAGGCAAAACGACGGAGGCAGGCTGTACACCGCTTTTTCGTTCACGACCCATAGTACAGCGATCTATAGTGTAAAACAGCTGATTTGCATGGACTACCATCTCGCTCTCGCCTTTTGAGGCTGGGAAAATTAAATTTTTATTTTTATCGATTATTTTAATTTAATCATTCGTGCTGTATATTGTTAATAATAACGCGGATTGCATTTAGCTTGTTAATGCTCTAAATAGCCCGCCAGTAGTTAAACGCGGTATCAAATCGTATGGCTATTCCGCTCGGCGTTAGCCGCCGCCTTCTCTCTTTTTGCATTCACCATGCGGCCTACCCCCCGGGAGCGATAAATAATATCAGCAAATTTTCATTCGGCTGAGCCCAATTAGTGGAATTTCGACAAGCCCATCCGGATCCTTTTTTTTGGACGCACATCGCTCTGATTTTAACCAAAGGCCCTTTTACGCGAATGCCAGTTCAAATAATTCAATTAGAAGAATATTCGGGGTAATAGTGCATTCACTAGTTTAACAGAAAAAAAATGCCGAGTGTAGGGGGTAGCGTGTAAAAAAAAAAGAATTCCAACTCAACGTCGACTTTCGGGTCGATAAGCCGCTGTGCTGTGGGCATACACGCTATACGCGCCCTCGTAATTTTTGCCAAATTCCGTTGGACGAGTGGGTCGAGCGACAATAGAATTACCGTGGCCGGGTCTCTCGCCCGCCGATTCGCCGTCTCCGGCTAATGAAAAGCGAACCGCTTTAACCCGTGCTTGTGGGCGTGTGTGAGTGTGCGGGGCAGGGGGGGCAAAAGAGAAAAATCACCGGGGCTTCATGGAGGAAGAGAGAGAGTGAGAGCGGATGGGCCGCTCAAAGCGACCGCGAAATTTGTCCCCCGTGCTGCTCCGATCGAGCTTGGGACTTAACCGGTTCCACGCTTCGGAAAGGCAACTGCCGACGGTGTGGGAGGAAGGGAAGGGAGAGAAGCCAAGCCCCCGGCCAATTTGTTTTTGCCCCGGCCTTTTGTTTTCCCTGCCGCTCTGTTGGCTGTATATACGTATACGTCGTACATGTACATCTACATAAGTACGCGTGTACGTACGAATAGGCTATACGTCGCCCACGCAGGCGCCTCGAGTTGATGTCTGCATTAGCGCCGTCTCATTTTCGCCGTTTCTTTCGTTGCTTTTTTTTACCGAGGCTCGCGACCTCGTTTTCGGCCGACTCTATATACGCGCGTAGCAAAAATTGTCGCGTGCGAACTCGTAGCGCTCCTTTTACCCTCCCCCCTTGGTTTTTTTCTTTTTCATTAATTTGTTTCTCTTTTTGCCTGGACTAGTCGATAACAGCTTGTTAACCGACTTGTTAAATTGAGCCATTTTTTTACGAAAAACTTTATGTGGCTTAAAATAAAATTCATACACATTTTATAAATTCTCCCTATTTTGCGGTGTATGCTAAAATTGGTAAAATTGTTAAAAAAAAATTTTAGCGGAGATATGGGTCAAAATAAATGTATAAAAAATGCGATGTAGTACATGTTGCCGGGTGGGAGGCAGGAAAGGAATGGTTACACGCATTGATTGGGGTGAAGGTTTGCTATAGCCATACGGCTCTATAAATAGCCCGTTTATTGATCTGTAACATCTTTTAGCTTTGGTTAGAATTTTAGATTAGATGTGCGACGGAAATAGCAAACTATTCCTTCAAGCATGGCAGTTGGTTCTTTACTTGTGGAATTTCACCCATGAAATACTTATGTGGAATTGACTGTAAAGCAAAAATACAGTGTCGAGCGAAATTAAAGCATTAAAGACCAATTTGTTCCACAACGGCCGGGTCAGTACATAAGTCAACTTTGAAACCCATTGTAAATCCATTAAGATACGATCTCGGCGCCGAGAGCTTACCGAAAAACATTAACAGCTCTAGATTTATGGCGCTTGGAAAATACAGATTCGGTACATAATGAAGTGTAAAGTGCATTATGCAGTCGGTAATATGCAGCATCGCACTGCAGGCACCGCATTCGTTACAGAGCCGTAAAATAGGCCAACACATTCTGTCACATAGCGCCGGCTGTGTAGAGTCTTTAAAAGCAGAGAGAAGAGAGAGAAGCAGCAGAGGAGGAGCGAGGTAAAGCGAGAGCCGGGATAAAAGCGAAAAATTTTATTTAACGAATTATCCGTCAGCTCCAGAGATCCGGCTGCATTCACCTGCGGAACAATGTAACGCGAGCAGCGTGTGCATCCTCTCTCTCTCTCTCGTGCGCAGCCGAAAAATAAAAAATAAAAGAAAGAGAAGATAGAGGAGAAAAAAAGCGAAAGAAGGGCACGTGCAAACAAATGGCCGCGCTAACCCGTTCCAGAAGTTGCAGCAGCACCGACGGGGTAGGCACATCCGGATTGCGCAACTGGGAGAGAGAGAAAAAGCGAGCGACAACGACGACGACGGCGCGTGTGGATCGGAGAAAAAAGGCCCAAGCGAAACAGAGCAGCAGCAGCAGCAGCTCGGTAGTTTTACAAAACTGCAAAACAGAGAAAGATAGGGAAAGAGAGAAAAGCCGAGGAGGTTAACAATTCGCCAGCAGCAGCAGGCAGAGAGCAAGCGGCCTCACGACGATGACAATACGTCTTTTTGCGTTGGCCAGGCGTGCGCGGCGACGGCGGAGGCACCCTGCCATTGTAAGGTGGCGGCCCATTGTTTCACGTCCCATTGCATCTTTGATGAGAGTCGACGGCGAGGATGTCGTCGACATCGACGCAGACGACGACGACGTTACAAGCGCCACCGTTGCGGCCTTCCAGCTGCGAGAAAGATACGTCGCGCCAGACGATCCGGCATGAAAGAAGAAGAAGAAGAACCAGCATCCGTCCGCGAAGTTTGCGGTAAAACAAAAGGATTCCCCCCAACCAACTCCCTCGTCTGTACAGCTCCAGGACGTCGTAGAAAATTACGCCGGCTAGCGCCAGCTATAGCTTTTTGCTCCGTCCTGGGCGCTTCTTTTTTCCACCGGTCGCACATGCCCTCCCCTCCCCCTAGCCGAGTGGTGTCCACGATGATTGCAGTTGCGGCTTTCCTACATCCAGTCCGCCGGCTGCTGCTGCTGCTGTTCAGCCAGGTGGCCGACATCTGTCGCTGTCAATGCCAGTGCTTAGCCATATACCGCACGCGCGGCCTCTGCAGAGAGAGAGAGCCGCTTATCTTTTATCTCCGCTACAGCCCCCGGATTCGTATATGGCGCGACCAGTATTTTCGGCTCCCCCCTTGACATGTAGCTTTCACTGCGTCCCGGCCGAACGGACGCGAATAATCCAAGACGACTCGCATTGTTGGCCGGTTAATTGCTGTTTTCAACGGCACCACAGTCATTTTGACGTGACCTTTGAAATCGTAATAAGAATCTGTGCCGTGACAAGTGGACATTAGCGCGCGCGTGTTCAATGTCAGAAGTGAGATTGAATTCCGCGAGCTTTCGTTATCGCTTTTTTCAAGTAAATTTTACGACCCCAGCGTACTTGCTATAGCAAATGCGATTACTGCAGACGTGCGTAATCATGCGGGAATTGCCAAAGATTAGAGTTGAAATAAAAACAAAGAAAAAAATAATTTAAAAAAAAGAGAATAAGAAAACGGTGAGGATGGAGGGGCGGGGCGGGGGGAGAATACTTTAGAGAGCTGCGCAACGCGAGCTTTCGTCAGTATAAGAAAAACAGGAGCAAATAAGAGCGGCGCAGCTGACTACGTGGCGCTGAATAAAGAAAACGCGATGAGCACAGAGCGACTACGAGGAGTCACGTGTGACTGGCGTTGCAAAGTTAATTGCGCATGCAGCAGAGACAGCGGCAGTCGGCTTGCGACTCGCCGCAATAATAAAGAGCGCCGCGAGGATACGGCGACGTTGCCCCTCCACCTCGCTCGAATCTTCGCTCTTTCGTCACGCGCCGTAATGCATCTCTGCAGGCATGCGACAAGCGAGGATCGACCTGAGCCCCAACGACAGATGTCGACAGATCGGATCGAGGGCAGATCTGGTCAATCGACACCTCCCCTGTACAGCTTTCTCTACGTGTGCGCGCGAGCAGGTTCAACGACCTTCTTCCACATGCATCTCGCGGCTTTGCGCAAGCCGCGGGCCGAGTGTGCGCAAGAGGCTTTGCTACTTAAAACCGCGTCGTTTGTCCGGCGTCTTGTTCTCGCTGCATTCACGCAGCGCACAATGCGCCGCCGACTGCAGCATTCATACGGCGAGCTGTAAAAATCACCTATCATAATCTCGGGCTTCCAAGAGCTCTGTATACGTGCATGTACCACGTGTACAAGCTCGAGCCCACGTATATAGCTTCATATTCCGGGGCTGTTAAGAGAAAGCCGCTCGTCCGCAAAACCGCTATATGGAAACTTCAAAATCGCGATAGCGCCGGGTACAACGTTGTACACACGTACCCAACGCACACGCGTTGGACTCTTTACCGTTATACCCGCACTCTCTCGCCACGAACGCTCTTCCAAAAAATATACACTCACACACGAGGATATATCTATATAAACGACTTCTCGAAAATCCGAGCTGCTCCTCGTACTTTTCCCTTTATATACATAGGCGAGCGAGTCTCTCTCTCTCTCTCTCCTAAAAAATTGTAAAATACAGCTCCCAACCGACACGTACACTGCTGGTCTCTATCTCGCCCAGACCATCCACTCGGTCCTGCGCACCTTCCCGGGGTATACAGTGTGGGTGCACGTGCGCGGCATGTCGACTATCGCCTATCCCCCCACCACCCGCTCTCTCTCTCTCTCTTTTTCTTTCTCTTTCGTGTCTTATGCATGTGGCCTCTGGCGCGCGGTGACGTCTCTCGCACGTGAAAATCAGGGGACTCGCGCGAGTTTTTCCCTCCCGCAGCTACGAGGCTCATACACGCGCGCGCGCGACTCCCCCTCGCTGCTTTGTTCTTTGTTTTGTCTTACGTGCGGGAGAGGCGTTTTCTTTATCTCCGAGTCGAGGGCGAGAAGAAGGGCCCCGCGCGCGCCCGTGGGAAGGAGGGAAGTTTCGAGGGCACACCCGGCCCGGCCGTACCTATGGAAGAACAAGCAGAGGAGGTCGTAAAAAAAGTTGAAAGTTTGCTCTTACTCGCGCGCATCGAATGTGAACGATTTGAGAAAGATTAGACCAGCGAGACCCGCCTTGCCGCGCTCGCTCCACTTGGACTCCAAATTCGGGCGGTTCAACTTTCAATTCTCGTAAGAGTCCTCGTTGAATTTCGGAAAACGAGGTAAATCAAGTGTTTGCGCTATCGAGATCGTTTTCTCCTGCGACTTTAATACGGTATTTGTCAAATTACAACTCCTATTCTTCTACAGATAAGTTTTGGCTTCCCAAATTAAAGTTTACTCGGCGGAAAAGTTGGTATGAGCGCAAGCAACGTATAGCCCAGTTTATTTTCATTATTATATACCAACCTCCCGGCTAACGCTGATTGCCAGGCTTCGGCGATTTTTCGTAATTCGAGCTCATTCAGCTTGGTTTAATTGTGTCTGCTCAGCAAGTCGAAGCTCAGCCGTAGCAGGCGAGCATCTCTGCCTTGAGCTCTTCCCCCTCCCCCTGGTCCTGCTGTCACAACGCGCGCAGCACAAATAAAACGAGGGGAATCGATACAAAGCGAAAAGTTTGCGCTAAAAAACAAAGTGTCCCGGGAGGTACGTGCCATACTTTTTAACGATCCGACATCCTTCGCCGAGAGATAAAGACAGAAAAAGACGCGAGAAGGAGGTAAAGGCAAAGAAAAAAACCGGAGAAGAGCGAGAGAGAAAGGAGACGGAGAAGCGAGAGAAGGACAAGTTTTATCGACACGGCGCGACTGGCTGCTGCTGCTGCTGCCGCAGTGCGTCTGTATGTGACGGAACGCATCAAAAAAACGGGAAGGATATGTCAGGCGCGCGCACTAGCGTCGCCTCGTTGTGAGTCATATCGCGGACGTAGTGCCCCAGCCCCTTCTTCCTCCCGCTAACTCATCGGCCATGCTGCTGGTAAGATAAGGCGCGAAAAAGCCGGATATCCAGACGATAATTCGCACAAAAACACTGCGCCGGCGGCTCGTCTCGCTCGCTTCTCGTTGTTTCTCCCTCTCTCGGCTGTTCGGCTCGAAATTCAAATACGCCGAGGCGTGAAAGTCGGCCCGCGCGGAAGAGACGCGAGAGAGAAACACGCATCTCTCTTCTCCTCTGTCATCGTCACGGAATTAACGAAGTCAAGCTCTCGAGGCTCTCTTTCCACGTGTGTCGGCGCGGCTCGAAAACACACGCACGCACACGTCCGCGAGCGCTCTCTCTCTCTCTCTCTCTGTCGTGCAGCCGACGTAAAACATCGGACATCAAAGCCGTGAAATCCTCTCGTGAAATTCAATCCGAGCTTGGCTGCTGCTTCTGCCGCCGGGCGCTCGTTTTGTCATTTCTCTAACACTCGATCGCGAGAGTCTGGGAGCCGTGTTATGTACGCCTCGGGTCGGCAAAAAGGGTGACGGAGGGGGGAGGTGAACAGCGCATCTCGTTAATAATGCGACATTTCACTTTGACTTTGATCGCTGCTACAACCGACAAATTTATGCCGGCGAATATTTTGCTCGTAAAATCGTTTCGGGGTTTCTCGGTTTGACACCCCGGCGAGGCAGTTCTCTTGCTTCGATTATTGATTAATTTAAATTTATGAAAATTATTATTACGTTCGCCGCGGATGCCCCGATGGTGTACGGGGCCAGAAAATTTATGTTGATTAATTATACTGCCTCGTATTTTTGTTATATTCACTTTCATTGATGTTTATTTTTAAAAGCCGATTTTATTTAATTCGATGCGTATAAGCAGCAGCTGCTAGCCTTCGGCTTTTAATCTTTTTCATTTAATTGTGTAAATATTATAAAAATAACACGGATTGGGATATCGGAGTCGGCAGATTTTTTAGTAGAAGAAGAAATAATGAAAATATGTTCACATAAAAGTAACGCGCTTCTTTTAAGTAGTAGCATGGAAAAATAAATTTGTTGAAATACTTGACCAAACTTGGAGCGAACGATTTCAGTAATATTTTTAACGATACTCGACAATTCAATGACAAGCTGCATTAATAGAACGCTTAATTTTATTACGACTCTTGCTCGTGATTTATTTTTGAAATTATGAACTTCGACTTTAACTGAATAAGTTATTTTGAAAGTCGTATGTTTTCATTGTAATACTAAACCTGTCACATAACTAACGGTAAAAAAAACTTTCCCAGCGAATCCAACTTTTCTCATGTTTTCCGCTTTACTCTCATACGCATTATGCAGACTCCAAAGCAATGGCCAACATTTATCAAAAGTTCTTTTTTTTTGTTCAAACGTTACAACTATGTGAAAATGCCTATTCAATTTCTTTTGCTGTGTCAATTTAAATGTATTGAGATAAGGGTGTACAAATCCCATTAATTTAATTTCAAAAATATTATTGACCGTTTAAAGATTAAACTAAAGAAAACATATTAACTTTCAGGTTTGTCATCATTGATAGAAACTAATCATCGTTTCAAAAACAAAATATTTTTCTCTACCATGTGACCGTTACGCACTGTTGACATACGTAAGTAAAACAAAAAAAAATGTACTAGCAGACCACTCTTACTTAATAGCGAAATGTTGTGTCATTATCGCAGTCTATAATTAGAACGCCAGCCGGTCTGTCAGACGTCCGGAGCAGACGACGCCGAAAAAGAATGTTTCGGACTCCGCTGCTGGAGTATTAAATAAATATTCGTGCAGACTCCTCGGCCGGCTTGTAAAACATATTTTTATTTTTCTCAATACACGAGTATATCTAAATGTGAATGAGCGAGATTAAAATTAACGACTACAGGCGCGTCGGAATTCCTCGAAGAGAGAATTTCGTCACTTTCACTTCTAGGCCGATCTTTGACCGTCTCGGCTAAAGCCGCTTGTTCGCGAGTCGAAACTTGATCCATAAAAAGCCTCAAATGCCAGCCACCCCCCCCCCCCCCGGCTTTCCTAGCTAGAGTAGTGCGGTAGGTGGGGTGGGGGCTGTTGCAAGGGGTGGGAGCGCGCCGCAATCGCGAACGAGAGGGTGGGTGGGAGAGAAGGAGGTTGGCGTACCTGTTGCCAGTGATCCTCGAGCGACGGCTGGGCCGAGAAGTAGCCGGTGTCGTGTATGTCCTGGAGCTCCCGGAATATGTTGCCACTCGGCAGGATATCCATGATTGCGGCTTATAAATATACCCGTACCTCTCTGTCACACGATAAGAGCACCACACGCGCACTGACTAAAATTTTAACGATTTCCTGTCGCCGCTGCTGCCGTTGCTCCAGCCTCGGTCACACAAGCTCTCAGCCTCGGGGCTCAGAAGAAGCTGGCATTACAAGCGAACTCGCGCACTGTTTGTATGTGTGTGTATGTAATGTGTGGGTATAGGTGCGTGTGAGAGTACGTGTCTCGGAGCTGTATTCGGCTGCAGCAGCAGCCGGCACACACGCGCTGCTGTTATTGCAAATCCGGCGTACGGACGAAGAGCGCGCCGCTGCCGGCGTCGTTTGCGAGTTGCCCCCTCGCGCGCCTACTCCCGGCCGCTTTCACTTCTCGCCCCGTCGACCGGCCAAGCACGAGGTCCAAGCCGCTCTGCTGCCCACGTTCGCGGCGTGTGGGCGAGCCTCGCGCTGCGTTCGCATCAGACGACGATGCACGGCCGTCTGCTAGTCGCGCGGTCACTTTAAAGCCGGGCCGCTTCTCCAGCACCACTGTTGCCTATCACTTGCCACTACTAGCCGCTGCCGCTGCTCGGGCCTTTAACTCGCACTATCCGTACCTAACGACATCCCGCACTTGACGCCACTCTGTATATCGCGCCCGGGCGCGCGTCTTCTCCTTTGCCAATTGCGGCTCCCCGCGCACTCACAATTTTTCCTTCTACCAGCAGACACGCTAGATTGATTACGGATTTTCTAACAACAACAATAATAATATCACACACCGCGCACAGTAGTAAAAGACACACGCGACGCGCACTAGACTCTCGGGAGAGGGGAGTCGCTCGGGGCAGCGGCAGAGAGAACGAGAGAGAGAGCGCGTGTCACTGGCTCCGGAGCAGACTACTACTACTTTGCTGTTTCTGTTTCTGCTGCGGCGTCGAGGTAGGGGTGCTGCTGCTGCTGGAGGTGCTGCTGCTGCTGCTGCTGCTGGAGGTGCTGCTGATGATGCTCGGCCGCGTCTGGAGCTGTGGCCGTGGGGGCGAGGGGCCGACGGCGGGCAGGGAGGAGCAGCCGCCGCGCATATTATTCATAGTATGTCGGTGGGCGGAGGAGGAGGCGGCCGGTGCCGGGCCCCAGCGCGGCCCGCGCACGCCAGCACGCGCGCCGCCAGCTACCCCCGGCTGCCGCTGCTGCGCGCGTTCCCGTTCCGCTGCTGCTCGCGGCTGCGGTGGCGGCCACCCTATGCCGGCCGGCTCGCCGGCTCCGGAGCTCCGGAGAAGCTACTGCTCCGCTTCCGCTGCGCGACGAGGCTTCCTCCTTGTCTCCTCTCCCCCTCGCAGGCGCGAGTCTGACTGCTCCAGCGGCACGTAGGTCCACGACCCCTCGGGACTGGGCGGCCTGAGGGCGAGTTCTTCAAGCTCCTCTCGCGTACGCGCACTTGTTCTGCCGGTGGGGCGGACGTTCGAGGGTGTCGTCGTCGGGGGGTGGGGTGGGGAAGAAGCCGCACTGGCCTACTCTACTGGGTCGACTGTTCGAGCGAGTGCGGCAGACACGCGCGGGGGGGATGAACCGGCGCCGATGACGCCGCTCTGCTGCGAAGGCTGCTTGCGGCTGACACTACGCGCGCGACGGACTCACACTCGAGGGGGGAGACAGAGTTGCCGCGCGAGCGCCCAACAGTGACTGCGGCGCCTGTCCGCTCGGCTTGCCGCCGCGGCTCCGGACGCCGCCGCCGCCGGTGAGCCGAGCTCCGCCGAGGCCCCCCGAGCCCCCACGAAACCTGCCGCCGGAGAAGTGGGGAAGCGCGCGAGTGACTCGACTCGCCGCTCGCGACTCCGGAGGCAGCACCGCTTGGGATCCGAGCCGGCTTGCGCTATCTCTCCTCCGATCATTTTTCCATTTTTCACCGCTTAAAGAGGACGGCGAGGTTACTTTAACTGCCCAACTACCCCGCATCGATCAATTTTTAAGTACTTTTTCATTTTTACGTTTTTAGTTTGAAGCGAGAACTTTTGAGAAATTTTTTGGAATGTTGATGCTTCGGCAGCTTCGTGTTCATAAAAATATCGAGACATAATTTTGAAATAATCAAATGCATTACAATTAGTGTATTGTCATTAATAGGAATAATTTAGTTCAATAAAGATGAAATGACTGTAATTTTTGCCGATTCCCCATTTGCTTAATTGATTTTTGAGCTATTTTTAATATTACAATTATGCTCATAGTCGGCAAGTTTCCGCATTAGTTTTTCATAATGTCCGCAATACTATTTAAAATCTAATATTCATGATTTAGAACAATGAACGAAGGCCTCTTGCGATTCATAAAACTTCCTCATGTTCTACTAGATCTCGCGAGCTCGTAAACGTCTCCGAAAATAGTAATAACAATTATCCGAGTCCACCGAGTTTGCGATTACAAGCACAGCTTTGTTTATACGGTCGCGCGTAACCGGAAATCTGAAATGGCAAAGATATCCGAATCGATTTATCGACGTCAGTTTCTCTGTCTCTCTTTCTCTCTGCGTTTGCAATAAAAGAAGAAAAACCGCTGCTAACTACCTTAGCAGTATGCTTTCTCAAAAAACAATAACAATTTTTTATATTTGTAGTTTAAACCAACATTTTTAATTTTTAAA
>JAPYYQ010003208.1:0-23038 GCA_030522585.1 Anagyrus pseudococci | reverse complement strand
TCCCTCTCTCTCACTCTGCTGTGTCTACCGCCTCGCTGCGCGCGCATCCGCGGTGGGGAAAAATTAACGTCGGACTACGGTAAAAATTGAAGTCGTTCTGCTATAAAAATTATGGTAGGAAACAAGGAGGTCCAAGATTACCGTTGGAACTACCATAATTTTTACCGAACCAGTCTCTCCGTGTGCAAAATATGTCATCGTACGTTATCAACTTTGTTGATAACGTACGAACTCCCTTGACATTATCATCCAAAATATTGTTTTTATTTTAATTTCATTTCAACATCTTTTAATAGACACTCCTCATCCGATAATCTGTCCAATTTACCGAATGAAACGGCAAAATTAATCCAAACAAAACATAAATACCAAAATCAATGAAGCGTACGGCCAGAGGCGCGAGGCAACATGTGAAAATAAAGCCCAACGAGCATACGGCAAAAGCAGCGGCAGCAGCAGAGGCTCCTCCTCGCTCGTCGCGACGGCGCTTATAAAATTTCCAAAAGCAGCGGGGCTGCGAATAAATTATATCCTCGTCGTCGGGAATTCGATCTCGCTCGGCTCAATGGAAGAGGCTTACACAAGCCGCCGCGCTACACAGAGGTGGGGTGGTGAGGTGAGAGCTGTGTATAGCTGTCGCTCGAGGGCGACGAAAGCCAAAAGCGTCTCCCGGCCAAAATTCTCGGGTGCGCCGGAGGCTTGGGAAATTGAAGCCGGAATTCCCATTAGGTCTCCAAGCGGCGTAACGCCGCTCCTTCATCCAGCGCCTATATCAGCAGGCGTAAGCGGGAGCTATACACGGGATCAATCAAAGGTGAAGCGCCGGCCGCCGGCGCACAGACGGTTTAATAATCTGCCAATGTTTGCCCTGCCGGCGAGTCACCGGCACGTCCTCGCTCGTATACTCGTCTCGCCGTCGTCGTCCCAGGGACACTAGCTTTCTCTGCCTTTGAGGCTCGATCCAGGCGTGCCGTAAAGCTCGCTACCACCGGACGACGACGATATGCCGTTCTCTTTGCAGCAGCTGCTTAATTTCGACCAAAAAGCAAATGCCCAGGTATACAGGAGCTTCGGTATAGAGGCTTTTTCGCGAACGGCAGGCGGTATGTACGGCGCTGAGCTGCGCGCCGGATGTATAAGATATGGAAGCGGGCCTGTGTACCTTGGCTCTCGTGCCCCTTGGATTTTCTCGACTGCGCGTCATTATTAAAATTTATTCGGGCCCGCGCTGGCGGCGCGCCGCTCTTTGTTTGCCCTTTTGCTGCAATAACAATCTGCCAGAGAGAAAGAGACGCTTGTGTAAGCAGACACGAGAACGAAGTAGTAACGCCGCGTGGATATCCTGCCCAGGGATCCGGCGCTTTTCACGGTATACCCCAGGATCAGCTGAAAATTTCGGAGGAGCGCTCTCGCCTTGAGTTAATTTATCCTCGGCGAATTGTTATTTAATTCTTGGGGCGTCGCGGGACTAGCTCGTACCGCTCGAACTATACTTTATTTATGCTCTATTGTTCGTTATATTCCATAACGAGAGGCGACCTCGTTAAATTTTAACGAGTCTTCCATACGGATTTCGCGAATTTCGGGGGACGACAAAAACCGGGCGCGTGTATGTGCCGCGTGTTTTACCGCATTTCGGAAACGTATTGCAGCAGTAGGAGAGCTCGGATATTACTTTGCCCGCGAGTCAAAGTGATAAATTTTCGCGCGGGAATTCGGTATACAAGAGGCGCGAGCGAGCGCCGGAGTGATAAGTTAAAAATGAGCCGGTGCCTCGGGCAATGGGGAGGGCGGCCGAAATGAAACAGACAGCTGTCTCGTTCCGTCCCAAAGGCGTCGACCTCACTCGGAAGACACTTGCGCCGGGGCGTGCCGCGAAGAAGATCGCGGCACGGATACACGCAACACGCGCGTCTCAGTAAAGGATGAGAACAAGGCGCCCGCGCGAGTTGTACGGGCCGCAGACAAAAATCAGTAAAGCCGATATGGTGGAAGAGACGAAAGACGCGTCAGAAAGGGGAGGAGTTCCGGATGTTGGAAAGCTGTCGCTCGTAGACGAGGATCACGGTCCAACGATCTCTCGGAGAGACATAAGACTGCTGCGAATGAAATGCGAAACAAGCCGTGAAAACTCGATGGGAAATGCAATAACTCCTACTGGCTTCTCCCTCTCTGCGCTTAAAAGGAAATCGACGAGGTGTCGGACTTGCTCTTCGGATCCGTAACGAAAGAGATGACGAGTGGAATGTCGTCTCGGTGTCATTTAACCGAATTTCATCGTTTGCAAAGCCAGACTGACGAGAGCGCAGGAGAAGACGGGCTCTCTCCCCCCTCGTTTAATCGCAACTGCTTTTCCACGTCAAAAATTTGCTCGATACTCGAACGCCACCTCCTAGTCAGCACTTTTCGCTAACTGCAGCGACGACGTCGTCGTCTGATGAGGCCAGTCGAAAATTTCGCATAGCCGCTCCAGATTTTACGATATGATACAATAGACATCGAGACGTCGAGGAACATTAAATTTCCAAAGCTCATAGCCTCAGCTTCAAATATCATTTCCCGAGGCGCCGTAAGGCAGGTGCGCCTTTTCACGAGCACTGGATGTATATAAGTACATACCCAAGACAATATTTCGACGATTTGGAAAAATAAATCGCGAGAGGCGCGCGTGCGCTACAGCCTTTCCGCATTACCAGAAGCGCATCTCGAGATTTATTCGTCCGTCGAAACGAGCCGCCAACGCGCGAGTCTCGAGGGGGGAGTCCCAAAAGACACAAAGGAAAATATCGGGCTCCCGTCTGCGCAGCCACTTTTTCCACTTAACGCCGCATATCCGTTTATACTCCCGGCGTGTGTATATCCCGCGCATATAGCTCTGCGGCGAGGAGTCCTCGATCTCCCTCGCCTATCGTCTTCCCGAACGCGCACGCACACAGAGCCACTCTGGCGCACTTCTCGCTGCACACGGCCCCCCGGATTTTCGCGGCCAAGGGAAAGACCCCGGGGAGAAGTGAATAAATCAAAGACGCACGACGACGTTCGCCGCGTGGAGAGCGTTATGGCTTAATACCATAGCGCGACGCCGCTGCCAGAGAGAGCCCAGTATCTCTCTCTCGACTAACGCGAAATTGGATTTCCCGATTTTTCGCCTATTTTTGCGCGCGCCAAGCTTGCATAAATATTGCATGAGCGGGCGCGCGCGTGGGTGCTGTAGTCGCGGAGACGAGGTGGGATGTGGGGCTTTCTCTTGGCAGCCGGAAGTACGGCTTGACTGATTGCGAGATTAAATAATGCGCGCGAATAGACAGAGGTGGTTTGGCGGGAGGAGAGCTGATGCCTTCGGGAAGGTAAAGAAGCAGGCCCTCGTCACCGACTCGCGAGATAAGGGAAGGAGAGCTCGACGATGAATTTGCCGAATCGCTGGCCTATTGGAATTTCAATTTTGTAGCGAGATTCCTCGGATTATCCTCTTCTGCAGACTATCGATAGACGTACCTAAGCATATATGATACAAGATTGACGGTTTAAGAAGTATCGCTGTTCGAAGAGACAATACGTATATTTAAAATCAGGAACAGCGGGGGAAACTTGAAAAAGGTGCGCGAATCGGCATAATTCACCCGAAAATCAGTTTGATTCCGAAGCAGCAGCAGCGAGATATATATGTCCTTAGCACATTCGGCAGCAGCAGCGGCAATTTGAAAACCGGGGGGTGAGAGAATGTCGCGCTCTCGGGTATTAGCGTTAAATCTCTCTCGCCCAGTCGGCATCATTAAATTAAGTGCAAACGACGCGCGTCTGTTGGCTGGCGCGCAAGGAGTAGGCGCCTCTCGACAGCACCGGGTGTCGAGATATAGCGAACGAGCGAGAGAGACCGGAAGGAGGCAGAGGGAGAGAGACCCCCCCGTTCTGGTGTACATAATTCGATTAGGCCTATTGGGCGTGTGCCCTCGGTGTCACGGGATATCGTGCAGAGTGTCTCTCTCTGCCACTGCTCTGAGAAGGAGGCACGCGCCGGCGTTTAATATCCGCGTGTTTGCCGAGAGACGTTACGAGACGTCGCCGCTGTAGGATATGCCTCTCGAGATTTATAAGCGGCAATCGTTGTACACTTGATACTGCAATCGCTTGATATGCCTGGATTTCGCGACGTTTATTTTGCAAACCTCCACCTCCTTCTCTGCTCTTCTCATTTCTCGCCGGCAGTTTGACTCGGTGTGCTATCGCAAGCTCTCCGCTAATATGCGTATTCCCGGGCGAACGGAGGAAAAGGCAATGCCGAAACGTATAACGGCGGCGGGCGCCGGAACCATTGCCTCCGGCTGTGCATCTTGTATCTTGTGTTTCGTATGTTCATCCGTATCAGCTGATGTTTGTTACGTTTTGCCGGTGGCTTAAAGAAATATTCGTTGAGAGTATTTTAAAAACGAAATAACAATATTCCGTTGAATAAAAAATTTGAGAATTATCTCAACGTCACACATGCGGACAATGACACTTTCGAAAAAGCGAACGTTTATTTAAGATAACTAAAGTCATCGAGTGAAATCTCCGAGTATAACTCGGGCAGCAAATACGAAATTCATCAATTAACAAGCCTATACGCCGGCCAATAAATCCCGGCTAATGCTGTAATCCTCGCGGCTGAGCGGATGCACACCGCAACACGAAGCGAGAAGAGCAGAGTCAGGCTCGTCGTAGCCCGTTAAAGTCAAATTTTAACGAGACACACGGGAGAGAGTGAGAGAGAAAGCAGAGGGCAGAGAGTGCGCATAGTGGTGTACCAGCGTTCCACAGCGTACTACGGCTGCAGAAAGAGCGAGAGCACGCGCTTCCGTGGGCAGTAGTAGCAAGCCACCAATGTAATGGAGACTGACAATGTGGCTCGGCGATTAGGCTAATCGGAGGCCTCCCGAATGCCCTGCTGCTTTCCGTAATCCAGCTCTCCCTCTCTCTCTCTCTCTGCGCCGCGCCAACGGCGACGCAACAGCGCGCTGCGCAATTAATGTCGCGTTCTACTCGTGTGTGCTACCGCGCCCGCGCTATATACCTATTCCCCCCTCTCTCCACACCACCTACGCGTTTGTTCTTGTGGCCTGGCGTGCATGGCTTAACGATTCATGACAGGTGTCGGAGCAGCCCAGCGAGTCAGCGCGATGTAAAGCGCGCTACCGACTAATTCGCAGTGTCGACTTCCAACCGGCCCAATTCGACCATCCCTGTCTCTCTCTCTCTCTCTTACTCGCTGCTTCCGCTACTCGCTCTTGCACAATTGCATTGTTTTGCTTGGGAATCGTCCCTGCGTGATTTACGGAGCTTACCGATGAGCCAACGAAATAAATTTGTTTTTCCCGATTCGCTATAACGCCTTTTTTGGCCCGAGAGCCGGAGGATTTATTATCCACGTAATTAGAGTGGCACTTGAGCGTCAATTGTTGTTGTATCGATGGGCATTTCGTTATTTATGGAATAGCTAGAGGATGGTAGGGGGAAAAGTTGATTACTTCTGCAGGGTTGAAATGATGATGGTTGATTGAGGATGAACATACTGATTTGAAAAGTGGGCTTCAATCATACGTTAAATGAGTGTAACTCGCCTTTTGTACGTGGTAATACATTTCTCGGTAAAGTCAGTAAAAATATATGACTCAGGTAATTCTTCGAAAATTTTTGGGTGAATCATGCTCGGAGTAAGGGGTATAATTATTCAATAAAAAATTGTAACTACCAGAACAAAGATATAATTTAAAAAAGTAGTCCAACATAATTTTCAACTGACGACCTTGCAATGTATAATGTAAATCTGTATTTTTAAACTTACGTGTTATAACGAATAGCGAAATGGACTTATGCGTAGAATGATCAACTCACCTGAAACAAAAAAGGAAAGACATTAGATTAAGATGAACCATACTTAATTTAAAATTAAATTAATCGGCACATTTTTCAAATAACCGACGAAAATGCCCGAAATTTCACGGGCTACAGGCAAGCAGACTCTTAATGAAAATTCTATGCAAAGCTGGTAGAGGAACAGCCGCGTACGCAGTCGCAATTAAAGAACTCATTTACGGCAATTTCGAGATACGGTGATGAAGAATAGAAGATGGGGAAAGAGACGGAGATGCGGAAGTCAAGAACGCAGGGAGATCCGACATCATTAACGGCAGTCCAAAGAATTTTCGTGTCCGAGGAATTTCCTGAGCACGCCCAGCAACATCGCCATCCACGAACAAGTTGGAAAAGCAAGTCCGTCGACGGAGCCACACGTGGCGCGCACAGAAAACAATAGGAAATGCGGAATTTTTTCACAAATAAATGGTACGCGCCGTATGGTCCCTAGTACGGTGTGCTGCCCCCTTCCTTCTTTGTAAAGCGGCGGGAGGAATTTTCACGGGAGGCGAGGTAGAGAAAAGCCGCGCGAAAAGCCGGCAGGCCAGAGTAGCAGCACATACGGGCGGTGAATTGATTTTCGCCTCGGTCCCTTTCAAAGCGCGCCTCCAGCGCACACCGCCACCTCTGGGCCGCTTATCCCCCGCTGGCGTTTCTGCCACGTCAAGTAGTAAAAATTATCGTTCCGCCGCCATACGTCAACGATTTTTCCTTCTCAGCGCGGCCGAGGGACCAAGAGAGCAGGCGCGACCTCTCTCCCTTCACCTACCCCCTTCCCGACTTGTGTCCCCTTACTTGGGCAGATAAAAAGTCGGGGGAGGAAGCTTGCCAAGAATTTTGTATAGGATATTTCAGAGGGGCGGGGGCGGGGGAGGGTCGCGGGAGTACAGATGCGGCGCAAGACCGGAGCCGGAAAAACGTTGATGGATGGCCCCGATAAAACGTATTTTTGTGCGCTCTTGGCCCGATCGGGTCTGTTGGCGCGTAGAACGGTAGCCCTGTGCCCTGAAAAAAACGTTATGTAAAACCGCGATGAATTGCCGTCGATTGCGAAACAAATACTCAGGGGGTAGGGGGCAAACGGGGTGCTTCTCTCGGTTCTCTCTTTCTACCGTACTGTGTACGTAAGTGGAGCAAATTTGCTGTTTGATAAAGCTAACTTTTTTCTCCTACGACCCCTTCCCTCGAGGAGCGCCCCGGAGAACAAGGTAGAAAATAACGAAATCGCAAAAAAAGAGACAGAAGCGGATGGGAGGGGAGAAGAAACGGAATTGCCCGACGAACGGTCCTTGTCCGTTACATTATTCAAACAACAAGGGCTGTCGGTAAAAAGTGTTCGATTGAACCCGAGAGTATCGGCTTTGATGTCGAATCACGCGAGAGCGTGTGCCGCTATATGTACATACACCGCATCGGGGGGTCGTAGCTTCGCGATATCGCGGGCCCCCGTTCATTTGGGGCGATTCGACCGGCTAAAAATTCAAATTGAGTTCGCGAAGTATCGGCTGGCGTCGTTCGCGTGTTTCGAGCCTCTGGTACGACCGCCGGAACCTAGTACGAGCTACTTCGCCAGGGAGAAAAGAGACTCTCGCAGTCGCGTGCTCGAGACTGGCCAAATTGCCACCGCCGCTGTCCGGCCTCTTTTCTTTTGTAATTCAGTTCTGGCGTCTTCTCTCCTCTCTTTCATTCGCGCACGTCTGACGCCCCTCGAGTTTTCCCTCTGCGCCCGTAAATGCAGTCACGACACGCGAAAGCCGGTGTACGTATACCTTTTGTTCGCACTGGCATTTCCACCGTCCGATACCACGAAAAATGTCGAATTTACGAGCGGAATATTATTTCTTTGAAACTCGTACAATGTCTTATATATATCTCCGGTGCTTTTCGTTAAAAAGCAATGCGTGTTTCTTTTTCCTCGAGAAATCGGGCCAGGCGGACAATTTAAAGCCGCAGGCCCGCGTAACAATTGGCAAGGCGGCGTAGAAATTTCTGAATACAAATGGCATTTAATTGTTTCCAATAGAACTCTACCTCGAATGGAGCGATAAAAATATTTCGAGAATTTCTTTGTGCTTTCGCTTATACGCGCGCGCGCGCATTAAAACTGCAAAAAAACGTCATCTGCAATCTAAAAAGAAAAGTTTTAAAATCTCATTGCAACAATCCGCAAGATTTCCATTGAAACGTAGACTGTTGCTATTCCCGCATTGTAAACCTCATCTCCCGTTTCCCAGATTCATAAAGCGCTAAAAATAAATCGCCAACGATCGGAAACGGTCGTCCATCACCTTCTCCCCCCAACACCTCGCGCCAGGGTCAAAGTCCCCGCGGCGGCAGCTCGAGTGACATAAACGCTCTCGTTCCTCGGCACGTTCGAGCTATTACATCGGGAGATCATCGCGCACGCAACCTCGCCGACCTCGCCCTCAACGAGCGTGTGTCCTCGTCGAAAACTGGTTTAAAAATGCCGGAATCGCAAAAACTGCGCAGGCTCGCCTGAGAGGAGAGAAACTGTCAGGGGAGGGGGGGGGGAGAGCGAGTAAGTAGCCGATCGGCGAGCACGCGTTGCTAACGATACCGACGCGTTCCCCATCCATCGTCTCTCGCTCTCCCCGGCTGAGCTTCGTTAGAAAGCTCATTTCCGAGTGCAATCACGTGCCGCGCGCTGGCGGGAGGGAGGGAGGGGGGGGTCTGCTCGAGCGCCGCGCGACTGCCGGCTTTTGAAATTACGAGCCCAATACGCGGAAGAATGCGGCGGCAGCGGCCGGAGAGGAGAGGCAGCAAGACAGGTTGTAACGCAGCGCTTGTAACCCTTCTGCTTCTTCGCCATTGTCGTCGTCATCGTCCACCTTGAGAGGTCGCATCACCTTGTTTCGCTCGATTCTCTTTCTCTCTTGTTCAATGTCAGGAAAATTAAAGTAGAGAAAAGGTGGGGCAGTGTAGTAGAGCGGCTGCGAGCTGCCGAGAGAGGTGGCCGACTACCAGCGCGAGTACCTTGACCTTTTTCCCTCGTTCCTTCAGTTCAGGCAGTTAAGCTTATTTACGGACAAACGAGCTCTTCTTGGAATTAGATTTGATTATGCAGCTCGCACGATGTGTCCGGATTATAGGAATTTGTACGGGCCTCCGACGTCAATTTGTCAACGCATATCCGACGATTTATATTATGGCGTCGAGAATGGGCCGGCTACAGTGGAACAAATAAAACGTATTTAGCGTTGCGGCTTGCCTTTATCACGCGTTCAGCTTCTGTGGCTATTTTTTTGGTCGCGTCAAAGGCCCGCGTGTTGGTTGGTGGCAAAGCTCGTTTCTCGCCAATACAGCCTCTCCTCCCTTTTTCCCTAAATTCGCTCTCGGTCGCGTCGCATAAAGCGCAGCTTTCTCACTTTGTCAATTGAGAGAGAGGGAGTATGAGGCAGCTGGTAATTCGAAAAGCCTAAAACGAGTCTCTGCGGTTTATTGTTTTTTTCCGAGAAAGTCGTTAAGGGATAGACAAAAGCCCTTTCGCTCGCGTGCAGGTATTCAGAGAGCGGAGGGGGGAGAGGGTTCTCTCTCGTTCGACGGGGGCAATTGCGGAGGACACGACTGAAATGCCGACTGCTCTCGGAAATTGAACGAGCTAATCGAATGTCGTGCTTTAATTCACTACCGGCCGCACGCGTGAAAAGAAGGTGTACAGGCGAGGGAGAAGGATCGCGCCAGTCTTTCTCTCGCGAATGAGCGAGCCAATGGCATACGCTGGAATTCGCGGAATCGAGCTAAAAGCCCCAGCGATAACGAGGAAAACGCTGACTTGTAATTAAAAGTGTAATACAAACTCGGCCGCCACCGCCGCCGGGCTGTTAGCGAAAAATGCCCTGGCTTCGGCCGACTTTTTGCTGACGACCGCGCGCGAGAGAGAGAGAGAGAGAGAGAGAGAGCTTTTAACAAGTGTTGAGCAAAAAAATGTAATAGTACGCTGAATTTTTTACCGCCAAGATTTTCAGGACGGTACCGATAAAGACGAAATAAAATTGAGAGTAATTGCGGAATCCATATTGCGAATAATGAATGATTTTTTGCGCGTCTGTAAATTTGTGTAAATAAAAAGTACGCAAATAAGTTGTTTTCAGCAAACAATACGAAAATCGAAAAAAATAATTTATATTATCTCTATATGGAAACATATTGGCAAATACAAGAGGCAAGTTACATTTTACGTCTTCTACTTATTTTCTTACAAAGAAAACGCCGAGAGAATAAAAAGAGAAAATAAATGTAAAGTTCAATTCGATACATATAAAAAAGTATACTTTGCCGCAAAGACAAGACAAAAGTCGAAGCGAGGCCGGGGGGGGGGGGGGAGAGGGGAGGCACTCCAGGTCGGCGCTGAGGTATCGGCTTACAGGTCACTTAGCCGGCTCTCCACCTCCGATGAGTAGTAATGCTCTTCGTCCGAGTCGCCTCATAACAAATTTGATTTGCCGTCTAATCTTTTTCGCGTTGTTCATCCGGCGTCGTCGCGTGCACAGGTCACCGCCGTGCTTGCACCTGCCGGCGCGTCTGCCTCGACGGCGCACACCTGCGAAACAGGAACGTAACCCGATCGTTGCAGCGAGCATACCCCCCTCCTCCTTAGCACGACCTTTCGCTCATCCTCGATTTTTCTTTCCGGTGGACTTTTTACCCGCTCTGGAATCACGCGCGCATCAGGAGGAGGACGAGAGGCGGTAAGCCAGCAATCTGCCTTTGATCGCAAGATCCCCGAGATAAAAACGATCGGACGAGGAGATTCCGGAGGGAGATGCAGCAGCCCAAGAAGAGAGGCTGGCAGGAGAGAGAGGAAATCGCGCGCGTCGAGTAGTCTAAGCCACGGGGATCATCTCTCTCTTTCTTTCTCGTAGTGGTGGCCTTTTGTCGGCCACGTTAGAGAGAAATGATTCGCGACATTAAGTTCAGCGATTTTGAAAATCCGCGAATTATCGCTGGCTCGAGCGCACGTGACGGTTTTCTCAAATAGCGGTAATTGGAGGAGGGGGAAGGGACGATGTTATCGTGGAGGCTAATGACTTTTTGCTATCGTCGAGCTTGCCGAGAGTGCAAATGTTTGCGATAGAGAAACGATTTTTATACGAAATACGTTTTTTTTTCAAATTTTTTTTTCTTCCTCGGCGTCGTCGTACTTTACAATTATATCGAAATGTGATAATGCTTTTTCAGTGAAATATACGGCGCTGATTTTTACGGTCGATGACACTTGTTCTATTATCGAAGTGAAACGTGTATTTATGCGCGCCGGGCAAATAAAGGGTTATTGATGGAGCAACAAATAATGTTTACCTTGGCGCTCGATATATTACGCTGATTGGTATGATTTGAAAATTCGCGGAGAATGGAAGACGCGAATTCATTCAATTCGCTGGAATGATGCACTGCTTGGATGTGCGTTCGGGGGAAAGAGAGAAACCGGCAATTCATAACAATAAAGATGTAGGATAGCGTGAAATCAGCAGAAAGTAAATTCATGCTTCAGAAAATTAAAAGTATCCGAGGATAAAAGAGTAGTGGAGAATAAAAGTTTGAAAGAGAGAAAAAGAGAGCTGTATAAAGGAGGAAAGACTACGCTTGCGAAGAAAGAAAACGAAAATCGCGAGTGAGAGAGAAAGAAAGAGAAGAAACGGAAAAAAGAAATGAAAGAAAATAAATGCGCGAGAGGTCGTCGACACTCTCTTTTCTGCACTCCCTCGGTTTTCTTTCTCTCTCTCTCTCTCTCTCTCTCTCTCGACACTTATGTTCTCCGCTTTAATGAGTAGAGAAGAGAATCGTGACGTAACGTTACGTGACAATGTCGCGCGACTTTAAGGACAGATTAAGCGGCGACGAGAGAGCAAGATCTTTTACGATTATTGCCCTCGTCAAATTTTTATTATTACCTAAATTATCATCTTACAATCGTTTCAATTCTCAATGCTTTTAAATTATCTTCATTTGAAAATTTTTATTGTTACTTCGGTTGAATTAAAATTGTTTAAATGATTAATTTTTTCCCTAACAAGTCAATCAACAAAAGAAACAAAGCTGTAAAAAAAACTTTAGCCAGGACTATTGCTGCTTATTTGTAAATAATTGTACAAATAGTGGGGCTCCCTTATAGTTCTGTAAAAAAAAGCTCGTCTGCCGAACCTATAACAACCTCACGAGTCTTATTTCAAAGCACGCCTACGAGTTATTATTTTCCTCTTCCTCGTCATTACCTAGCTATTTCAAAAAATTCACGAGAGCGCGACCTTGTAAAAAAATTATCAACAGTATACTTTGGCCTGCCGGAAATTTCAATCATTAAAGTTAAATGTGTTATTTGAGAGAAAATCTAGCCTCGGCTAATTTGTTGCCTGGTGGTTCTCCAGTTTGCGAGGAGCATAATACACTCGTATTATCCTTAAAGAGTTTTTTTTCCAAGAAAGAAAGAAAAACATAAATCTGTCCGTTCTTTTTTCTATTTAATCGAGTTCAAACTCGAATTCCTATTCTAATAAGACATCAAACCAGGCTTGGATAAGCCAAGCTTACAGAAAGCCTAATTGACTTGGTATATCACAAATATTAGCAAGAGAGCTCAGAGTGAACCGGTCGACTGCTAAATACTCTCTAAAATGAATCGAGTGAAAACAGAGCACTCGAAAAGAGTGAAGTTCACTCAAAATTCAGTAAAAACAGAGCCACTCAAAGACGTTTGAGTGAAATTTTCACTCGATTCATTTTAGAGAGTATCGTAGGAATCCCGGTGCAAGCTCAGCGCGTCCAAGCGCGTCCTATGCACGCGAAAGCAGCGTTCAAGTTCAAGAAATCGGTCCGGGCATTCCGGGCCGCTTTGGAAAAGCAGGTCGAACGTCGTGGAATCCGTCTCGGAGGCCAGGACGCCTCGGGCATTTATAACGGCGCGCGTCGTCTCTTCTTCTCTCGGGCGTCTAGTTAGCCAGTGCCGCCGCCACCGCGTTAATAATGCCGGACTTGTTCGCCGACGTGGCGCTCGAGCTTTGTCCTTTTCATCTCTTTCTTGGGCTTGCGTCGTCAACTGCTACTGCTGCAAGTAGTCTCTGTCGCATTTTATAACTCGTTGCTCACGTATATATGTAGAAGCGGATACTGGAAGATATCTCGATCTTGCATTTTCTCTTTTCTTACTTCTTTTTCTACGTTCAGCCTTGATCTCTTCTTCCTATCTACGAGTTTTATTGATAAAACATTGTCTTGTATTTTTATTTTTATTATCAAGAGGTACAGCGTGTATACACATTGCAAATACAACAATTACAATTAAAATTAAAAGGAATAAAAAGGGCTTTATTTTTTAATTGCTCGTTTCCACGACAAAATTGATTACTATAATTATATAACTAAGAAAAAGAAGTAATCGCGTCTGAAAACTTGAAAAGCCGCAATGAGCTCGGCTCTGTGATAAACTTGAGTCCTTGTGCCAAGTCGAAAGGCAAATTCATTCCGCGTGATAGGCTGTATTATGAAACAAGTATGGCCATCACCCAAAGACACGGGAAAGAGATAAAGAGAGAAGGAGAGTCGGGAAAAAGTCGCAACAATAGCTCGAATCCTCGTCTGTCTGACTCTCTTTCTTCTGTGAGAGAGCAGCAGTAGCAGCAGCAGCACGCGCTTGCTTCTTCTTTCGCGGCGCGTCCTTCATTAAACAAGTACCGCACCAGTGGCCACAAGACCGTCTTGCCATGCAGCCGGCGGCAGCGGCATTGCGACGAGGGGATGGCGGGAGGAATCGTCGCTATTTCGCTCGCGTAGAAAGCGCGAAACTTTCCTCGCGGCCATTCAAATATATTTCGCCGACGTCTTTCTCTCTCTCGACTACCCCTCGTCCCCGGTGTGTAAGACGGAGTTTCTAGAGAGGGGAAGGGGAGCAATGCCGCGCCGCGAAATTGTTAAAACTTTCCGCCTTTTATTCATCGAGAGCGAGAGAGAGAGAGCGAGTGAAGACGAGGATGAGGAGGAGAAAGAGGACCGCGGGTGTCTAGTACACGGCGAGAGAGCTTTCGCTTTCAGAGTCGGCGCTTGCGACGATTGCGGAATAGAATCGAGCACCGACGCTGCCGGCGCTGTGCGCATGGGCTAAAGTCGCGCGTGACGAGAAAGCCGCGCACCTTTGAATATTTATACGGCCAGCAAGAATCCAGACGAAGGATCCCCCCCGTTCCGCCCCGACCCCGAGAGAGGACTGTGCTGGTGCAGTTGACACGGGCCTGCGGCTGACTTTCGATGGACCTGACGCGAGCGACGATCGACTCCGCGTCCAAGAAGGGGGGGGGGAGGAGACAACTCTCCATCGTCCTATATCCTCGACGCTGTTTATAGGCAGTCGATCCGCTGCGCTGACTGTTCGTTCGTCCACTTGCCGACGCCGAGCAAAGTGCAAAAGTGATTCCGCTCTGTTGGGACGCGATGTGTCGAACCCTTCTACTGACCCGTCCGACCCTCCTCTCGGTTATATATAGTCAACCAGTGCTATCTACGTATATTGCCCTTCCGGAGCTTCCGACTTTCTGACCCCCTGCTCGAGTCGATTGTTATGCCGGAGTTTATAGAGTCATTTAACCGTACGTAATTTAAATCGATTACGATAGTTACGCTTTCGCTTACATTTATAAACGATACGTAATTCGTTTAGGGTCGTTTTTTTTTAAATTGATCGCTAAAATATACTTGTACGCGAAAATTTAATTAACCGAATAGAAGAGCTAAGAAAAATTTGAGTAATTCCAAGGATTTATGCTCGAGACATTAATGGAATTTTATTCGGTCTATTCGAGCCTGGTAGAGCATGGACGAGAGAGCGATATATTTCAAGAGCGAGCCCCTTCCTCTGCGAGCGGGCAAGGAGCAGACAAGGAACGCTATAAAGTGCAAGAGGTACACGCGGCTTTGCCAAAGTGTGTACTTCATGCAGGATGAGTTTTTAGGCGATAGAGGGAGAGAGAGCGAGAGTTTAGGGTATATAGCTCGAGCCAAGACTTGTTGGCTGCTTCAAGCACAAGAGCGTTCAAATATTGTTTTTCGTCGCGATACATTTACTCCGCGAGGATAAGCAAGAAAAGCTGGGATGTAGTTGGTGCCTTTTTTTCCGTTGCATTTCAGGTTTTCGATTTTCTCCGGATTCTCTCGTTCGTCAACCCGAACTGGGCGGCGCTCTCTTGGTTTTGCGCTCTGAATAAAACAGCTGCTAACCTCTCCGCTGTTTGTCTTTTTCCCCGACAATGACAAGTTTAAATTGAGTCGACTTTTTGAACAGACAGTCACCTCGGAACCGAAATACTTATTTGGCCAACCTGATTTGTTTTTCTCAAGTGTTTCATCTTACACGGGTTTGCTTAGAATTAAAACGGATGATTATTCCGTTAAGCGGGAGCAAGCGATCGCGTAAAAGCTAAGCTAAAGCCAGGGAAATAATTAATCACGGCTGCCTTGGGATCGAACTAGAAGACTTTTTCAAAATGCCCAAGCTGGTCATTAGGCGGAAACAAATCGAAAACCACCAAGAGATTACGTTCTCTCCTGTAGTACAGGGTAGAGGCGCATATCAGTGTCTAGTATAGCAGGCGCATCCGGCCAATCGATAACAATTATCCACCCCCGGTCTCGGACGTGTAACAGCGGGAGCGGCGCGCGTGGAAGGAAAAATCGCGTACGAGTTACGGTATAGCGGCGGCGTAAGCGGACCAAGCAGCAGTCGTTTATCGGGCCGCGGCATGGCCCGGAGAGCTTGTAAACTTCTCGCCGCCGACGAGCGAGAGAGGCAGGGGGGAGTAGCAGACAGTGAGCGATCGCGTTTCGCGAGCGACCGAGGATGCGGCCGCTGCTGGAAGCGCTCTCTCCGGTTATCGCGATGACCGCGGGGGGGGGGGAGCTTGCGTAACCAGGGCTCGCGCCTGAGAGAGAGAGAGGACTGGCGGGGAAAACCGGTCATCGGCAGCATCGTCCTTTTCTCTCTGCCGGATGATACCGAGGCGCACCTATATATTGCCATTTTTCCTCAGGGCTTTCTTTATGCCCCCCTCGTTTTCTTTTTCCACTTGCCGATCTCGCGAGTGAGGACGTCGTCCGGCACTGTCCTCGCTCGGCTCGCTCCTAGACGCAGCCGTCTACACTTAATGGCCCGCAAGAGGCTTGCCCTCTGGTCGTTAAACGTTTCTTTCGTGGGACGCAGATATGCTTTATGCGGGGCTAAATGAACGGGCCGCGTCATAAGAAAGAGGCAGAGGGACTCGAAAGTATGCGCATTCGTGATTGCCGATCGTATTGACGTGCGTCTTTCACATCCCGCCAGCGGTCGCGGGTTCAACAAAAAGCGGCGCTATAATTCATAAGCCATTCTCGAGAGCTCACTTTATTGCCGAGTTCTCGTTAAAAAGTAGTACCCTCTTTCTTTGGCGCGAGACGCGGACGTTATTATACCGCAAGCCACATATTCTTTTATCGAAAATCGTCAGGAGCTACATAACAATAACGGCAGAGACCTATCAGCAATACAGACACTGCCACGTCGACGCAGGGAGAATCGAATAGGAGGCCGCATATCGCGCCCTTAATCCCATCAACTCGAACGTTTCGTTCATCGGTGAAATTAAAAGCCAACGTGTCTACAAGCTTAATCCAGCTCGCTCTCTCGCTCAGTGAGGGGCACGGCTGCATCAGCGGCAAATCCGCAATTGCGCCGATCGAGGCGACGGGTTCTCCGGCGCGTCCGGCTGCAGCAGCAGCCCTGATAATCTGGCTTCCGGCAGCAATAACGCGCTCGACTATCCAGTCCCATCGATCCGAGACCTCAACCGTGAACTTCAATGCGCGATAGGGAGGGAGGAGTCAATAACGCAGGCCGCTACTCGACGGGCGTAAACTGGTTGCCGATCGCAGCTGCGACACACCGTTAACTTCCAGACGCGCCTGGGTTTTTTTATACCTCCCCCTCTCGCGGAGCGTCCGAGTATACGCGGTAAGGATTACATCGCGATCGCGGTCTATTAAGCGCGCGTCTCGAGCGAGAAACGCGCCTGACGCTGTAGATACGTCCGCGCGCGAGCAGACCTTTGAAGCGCGGCGCGGCTCGCTCGCGCGGAAAGAATAGCGCGCGCGTCGGCACGGCGATCTCGGCTTCGTTAAAATCGCGCGCTAGTAGATCGATGCGGCTAAATACAACGAGAGGAAAATTGAGGCAATATACTCGGCGTTTGATGGGCCGATGACTTGACGATGACTTTTTGCAGCGGGAGTAGTTATCGTGGCTGTTTCGTGCGTGAAATTACGTTAATGATTTCTCGATAGTAAAAGCTCGAATTTATATATTTTTAATTGTGATGTTAGAAAGTTATTCTGTTTGTCCTTAGAAAAATCTTTTGTACTTAAACTTGTGAATTGTTATGTGTTAACATTTTATGTATCCTATGAGAACTAAAACATAAAATAATCATAAACAAAATATATTATGGTCACGCATCCCATTATTTCCCAAGAGGTAATAAATTATAATTTACGAACAAGTCGGATTACAATCGTATAGCCACGACGAGCAAATTGACAAGTCGTATACATAAAGAGCCGTGTCAGGCAGCAACGCAGCAAACAAGAACAAAAGATGAAGATCATAACGCAGAAGGTATAGCAGTAAAAAGTGATGATTTCGCTGGAGCATCAGCGTCAGCAGCAGCGGGCGAACAAAGGCTTGGCTCTTAAAAATCGCAGCGCAGTCTTCATAAACAGCTCCACCTTCTTATCGTCTCTTTTCCTCTCCCCCCCCCTCCTCTTTCGGCCAACGACTGAAGCTCGAGTTCGCTCGCACGTTCCGGAATCTTTAAAATGCAAATTCGCTTAGGAGTCGAATGCTAATTGCGTTTCCCGGAGAGCTCTCAATGTGCGCGTTCACGCGAGAACGCGTTGAAAAGCTGCAGGAGCAAAAGTGGCCGCTCCAAGTCTTCTGCTGTATACGTATATAGAACTACTGGGGAATGTACGAGAATAAATTGAAGAGTCGCGCGTCGTTAAGAAAAGCTTGAGTTATTGCGGAGAGAAAAGTCCTGGAGCTACTGGAAAATTATGCTCGAGAAAGAGACAGTCCAATGCGATTTGTTTTCCTACGACCTTTAGTTCCTCTGTCTCTGCATAAAAATACTCTCTTATCATCGCGTGCTCTTGAGGTGTCGTTCACCTGCCGCTGCCGCGCCGTGGCCAAATTAAGAGCCACCAAGCTCTCTGCATCAGAACCGGGCCATTGTGTCGTGCTCCAATCCCTCGGTAATACGACCGATTTATTCGTTCCTCATTGCTGCTAATCCATTGCGAGGCTCCACCACGAAATTCCGCTGTGCACCTCCGTCGTCTACTGCTGCAGCAGCAGCGCACACTGCAGAATAATTCGGCCAGTGTGAAGCGCGCGCGCGCCATAACCATCCGGCCTCGCAGGGAATATAAAAGAACATAAACCTAAATTCCGACTACGGCTTTCTTCCTCTCGCTCTCCCTCTGCCTCTCGGAAACTCGGGTTTCTCGCGCCTCTACGCTGCAATTAAGGTTAACGGCGGCGGCCCAGCTAGTACCGGCGAGCAGGAGACTCTCCACGGGGGCCTACTGCCACCAGACACGAGCTTATAGGCACACATAGAGCTACCTTATACGTTGAGATTTTCTGATTACCACGAGACGTACGGTCTAGCTTCTTCTCTCTCGCTCTCTCGACTATGTCGTATTATACCAGACAATTGCCGAGCCTTGCCACTCGAATTATTCATACGAAGCTTATTGTGAACGGGGCTTTCTGCTGTTTGCGACCTGTTCGACCATGAAAATTCATGGGCGGAAAGGTGAGCGCCAATTTTTGCCAGCGAGTAATTGAAAAGTATGGAGGCTAATAAAATTACGGATCGGGTGTCGGAGGTGCCGTAGGTGGCAAAACGGCCCTACGCCCGAGGTATACAGTCATTTTTTCGATGCGCCGAGAGATAATGAGAAATATGTACGCTGATAAATATGCAGATGATTGGGAGGAGGCTGGGAAAATGCGAAAATTACAGAGGGATTATTGTAGACGATAAAGACTGCAATTTCTGGGAGAGAGAAAAATCGATAATTTTACGAGGTAGTCCAATGGGGAAAAGGTGTCGGTCGATTGGCCAGGGGGCTTTACATGAACTTTTGGTAAATCAGCAATTTCGCAGACTCATCTATAGTTGTATGTATTGTGACCCTTCTAGTCCATAAATTATTAATGTGCAAGCGCAGACTCCAAAGAATTCTTTGTCCCAAAAATGATAATTCACTGTTCCTATAGACGTAGGAACTTGATAGTCATCCGGCCTCTCAATTATCAGGTCGAGCGATTCACAATAAACATGTCTTGCACGCCTACGAGTTGAATATCAGCGCGCGTGGCCGCCTCTCTTCTCCCACGTATTCATTTCACTCGACATTTTCCCGTTGTCCGTTCATACAGCAGGAAATAATGATTGGCCAAATCGAGGTTTCGCCAAAGTAAGTGGGATACACGTATCCACGAAAAAAAATATGTAAACCTGGGTATGAAATTTGCCATGGGAGATTATCGTAACGGTGAAACAAATTTTTTTTTACCGCAAAAAATATCATCGAAAACGAAACATCCAATTGGCTATAGGGAGGAGCTGTAAATCGTCAGCATTAGCATAAAAAAGCTCGACGTCAGGTCTCTCTCTCTCCCTCTCGCTCGATATCGCCAGAAAAGCCGAATCGCTCTCGAGAGCCATTTAAAAATAAGATTGCCATATAGCCAGGGCTTTTCGATCGAGCTGCAGTCAGTCGCGGCGATCCGAGAATCCGATATCGACTCGTATCCCCCGATATAAAGATTCCCTCTCTCAGCAGCAGCAGCAGAAGCGGGAGTTTACGTGGGGCGTAAATAGCGCGCTCGCGCGAATGGGAGCCAGCAGTAGCAGCAGGTTTTCCGACCGAAAAAGCTCTGGGCAATTTCTCGAGTCGATGCAGCGCTAGCAGTAGCATCGGAGCATCCAACCCCGGCAAGTGCAGTAGCTCTCCAGATACTCCCCCTCCCCCATCGCGTAGCGTTGGCCTACTGCTTTTGGCATTCGCGCCGGAGGTAGTTCGTGACAGTCCCCCTAACCTCCTCCCCTCCCACTGCCATCCTTCCCACGCACTCGGATGCTCGGGTGCATCGTCGTTGACGGTACCGGAACAGTTATATGTGCTCTCTCTACGATGATGCATCGCGTGCCGGCTCGCGTGACTCTGGCTCGTTTTCGCCGAGGAAAGACGGAAAAGACCGATACTAAAGAAGGAAGAGACGGATGCGACCGAGATGCTCGTAGAAACGGAGCTGCGCACGGAAAGAGAGATAGAAAGAGGAAATGATCCATTGCGGTCTGTCGTTGGAGAGTTGGCTGATTCGACCTCTCTTACTTTTTGTCTCTCCCTTTCTTTTTTCAGCTTGAATTCTACTAGTTTGAAAACTGACGGCTAGCGTACGAGTGCCAGAGGAAGTTATTAAATTACGTGCTTTTCAAATGCAGATGATGGAGACGTTTTGTGCAGCATTTGACGGCTAATGTCGTGGCTTTGATGAATGAGAAAGCGTAGGGTTAGCCGGTAGGTGTTGATCGGCTTATGCGCGTTTTATGCTAATCGCGTTATAACACTGTCAGGGCTTCCATAATAGAAGAAAAAGGCGAAATTGTATGCTGATTTTTGTGGTTGGTCTGAATTATTAAAGGTAAATTTAGTAGTAGATATATTTGAATAAAATATACTACTGCTATATATTTAGGGAGTTGAGCAACTACACTACTTTGATATATTTTGTAGTAAACCGAGGCAAATTGATTTAAAATGTCTGGAAAGCCAAACAGATTGTGACAGGCGCCAACAAA
Organism: Anagyrus pseudococci; assembly: GCA_030522585.1. Taxonomy (NCBI): domain Eukaryota; kingdom Metazoa; phylum Arthropoda; class Insecta; order Hymenoptera; family Encyrtidae; genus Anagyrus; species Anagyrus pseudococci. The sequence continues at coordinate 2,240 of JAPYYQ010003208.1, read as the reverse complement.
TGATTATTTTATGAGATGAAGATGGAGGCGTGCGAGGAGGATAGGAGAGGAGGAAACCAGAGAGCGACGCTGGGAACACCAACAAGTTTAACGTCGACTTCCAAACAGTTTAGTGAGAAGCTGGAAACGATGGCGCGCAGCGACGTAATCATTGCCAGGGGTCGGTTTGAAGTTAGTCGCTAAATTTCCACGAAGCAGCAGGCAACCGTATATTTCGCCTGCTGTATTTATCTCACTTGACTAGCATTAACTTCCAACCTTCGGATTTTTTCTTTTCACCACTTTTCTGGGCGAATAGCGCCAGATTTTTTTTTCTTTGTCGATTGCTACAAGAATATTTTGAAAAATATTGCAAATTTAATTAAACGAACGACAAGCCGGTAAATAATCGACATCAAATGAATAACAATTGTTTTTTATATATATTTGAAGATATTTTAACAGTTTTATAGAAAAACACTTTGACATGCATTTTATGAGCTTGGATATCCGAATAAACGTAATTTCGACAAAGCGCTTTTGTTGTTTCAGATCATCCCAATAGCAGCAGTACAACATGATGACAGTTCGAACTTCCGATAAAGAGGACATGGAGAAAAGAAAAGCGAGCCGCGGATGGCTCGGGGAACATAAGAAGATTTGAAGCCAGGCAAAACTGGAACGACTTCCGACGGCATCGACAAACGAAGCGCGTCTTTTCCAGCAACGATTTGGCGGTGGCAAGCTCGCGGGCATCCATAGCCGGACACAAAAGACACGTCGTCGCAGCGGAAAAGGAATCCCTTGAGCGCGGAAAGATAAAGAGCACGGGTAAACGGAAGAGAAGAGACAAGCTGACGGGCAGTCCCGCAGTACACCGAGGACAATGCTTTTCTGCAAGCGATTTGCCCGTATCCGAGACTCTGCTGCCTTAGAGAGATAGAGCCGAAGGAGAACTATATAGGAAAGTGACATTGATTTCGGCATCGATTCTACAGCACCAAAGCCATCGCGGTAGTATTTGCTTTACGGGGGATAAGCAACGTCTGCTTGTTTTTTATCAGAGAAAGAGAGAGATGCGTGTGGGCTGTTGACCGTAACTAAATATCGATTTTACGCGGCGGTTGTTTCGGTAACGAGCTTTTGTTACGGGCCTGGGCGCCGAAATCGACGCGCGTAATGCACTGCCGGGGATTAATGCATGTTGTAACAAAGCTTCGTAAAATTACACGCGAAGAAGAGGAGGAGGAGAATAGCCGGAAGGATAGAGAAAGATTTAACAAGCGGCAGAATGGAAAATCGGTGCGTTTTATATGATATCCCAATGCCCAGACATTATCTCTCTCTCTCTCTCTCTCTCTCTCTCTCTCTCTCTCTCTCTCTCTCTCTCTCTTCGGATATTTAACGCTTGGTGGACCGTGCACCGGCTCTGAGGGGACAGATAATTGAATGTTAAAATGCGCTAAATGTTCAGGGGGCAAGGGGAGGGGTAGTCGCTTTGGGGGATCTTTGGAAGCCGTTGATTGGAAAAATCATTGGAACACAGAAAGAGCTTTGCCGTTTTTGCGATTATAACTGTCGCTTTTCAGATTTTATTATTTTTTTTTCAATTTTCGTTATTGGACTACTGCTTGTCGCTTTGTACGACTGGTGGCACGTACGCGTTCATACAAAGCTTTTACGTTAAATGACGTGTTTTTATAATAATTGAAAGAATACATATCTGTCAATGTATTATTTTTAATAATGTGGTCAGTTTTCCTTTGTTGCGCGAACAAAATGTTGGGAAATAATAATGATTTTAATTTGTTTCGCGTACGCACACAGCCGCTGAGAGAGCCACAAAGTAATGAATTATTCATTTGTTAATATAATTGAAAATTAACAAAGCTCACATTACGGTTTTAAACTTTTTTCTTTCTGTAAACGAAAAAGAGAAATTACACGAAATTGCAAAAAAAGCCAGTGAATATATCTACGGGATAAATGAATTTCCAGAAAACAATGGCTAACTGTTTGCGCGCGGCTTCGGCCGAACAATTCATTAACGTAGCTCTCGGCTTTTCGAACGAAATATATGCATCGCCAGTAAAAATCAAGCGCATGTCAAAGCGCTAGCGCAGCTGGGGGCGACTCGCGATAGATAAGACAGACGTTCTACGTTAAGGAGGTTGGTGCCATATACGAAAATAATAAGACAAGGAAAAAAACTATAGAATTAGATCAATAAAGTCATCAAGAATGCGTCTTTAAAATCTTCG
>JAPYYQ010003207.1:0-19543 GCA_030522585.1 Anagyrus pseudococci | reverse complement strand
ACAGGCTTTCTGGTGATGTGCTGGTCGGAAAGATGGCCATTCGGTATATTATTCGAAATAAAATGGTGATATGATGGTTGGAATTTCCTACAGGGTAGATGAATTCAGTCACGTACGTAATAAAAAAGTTAAAATTAAAATTAATTTATTACCAGCATATTACACGCTTTTTCTTTTTTACTCATAATAAATAATAAATAATTCAATGACATGATCATTAACATATAAGACTATAAGTAGCAGTAACTTGTTGCCATATATTTTAGACTTGGCGCCAAATTAGAAAAAGATTTAATGAACCATTGTAGAAATAAATTTTTCATATACTTAAATAATTTGTTTTTTAGAATATCTCTGGTACTAAAAATATGTCGTTAATTTAAAATCTGTAAAAATATAATATTGAAAGCACAAAATATAACTGCGCTCAAACAGTTAAGTCAAAAAGGAAACGCAGTTGAAGCTCATAAAACGTAATGGAAAGTCGTATACGTCAGACATGTGTGTATATGGGTTCATTTTACTACTCAATGCATGGGTGTGCGTCAATTTTTATCATGTTACATGAGCTTGAATTGATTTTTTTTCTTCAACTATGCAATGTCAAAAGAATAAAAAGAATCGACAAAGATGTGAATATAAATTTGTTAAAAATTTTGAAAATATCAATTGAAACAACAAAATTTTATGTTTAGTATTTTTTACACATAAACATTTGCAACGTTCATTTTATTGAAAGTAAAGACAGGAAATGAACTGTTTGTGATACAATCTGCATATAATAATATGCACACAAACAATTTGGAATTTGAATTTGATTTACAACACAGTATAAAATGCAAATGCATGGATATAACTTTGTTCGGCGAATATAATTTGATTTATAAATATTTCATATTTTATTTTGTGCATAAAATAAATATCGAATTCAATAAATACGGAATTTTCAATTTGATAAGAGTTCGAAATTATTTATGAAAATGTCAGGGGCTTGCGTATAAAACATAGACATTTCGAAAGTACATTTCGAAAGGAAAGAAAAAAAAATAACGAGTAAGTTTTGAAATGATTACTCTAAAAGTACATCTCAGAAACAAAGAGAACGTAAAACAGAAATAGAGAAAGTACCGTAAATTATGGCGTATTAGCAACGAGCCGTTAGTCTCAATATATACATTATCGAGTACTGAAACTCAACGTTATATAATGCTGCTGCCGATGCTGTTAGACGCTAATGTAGCTATAAGCGCAATATAAATACAACATTTAAAGTCGATCGAATGGGATTTTGGTTGGAAAAGAAATAAATATTGCACTTTAATATATATTTTTGACGCGTGAAACTTGTTAACTTATTCTGTAACAATAAATTTACTATACTGTACCAAGCTATTGTTGCACAATAAGGAATAAACAGCGCTAAAAAGCTGCGAGGATAATGAATTCGTACAAGTCTTTAAACATTTTTATTTTGTCGAACCCGAATTCACGCTCATTAATTAAATGACAAAAATGAGAAGAACTTTAGTTGACATGGTCCAATTATGTCTATTACTGCTATAAATTAATAATTTAATTTAATTAAAGCTTAATGAAATTATAATATATGAGACTAATGTTTTAATTAAACATATGGAATTCCATTCAATACTTATTGGTTATACTATATTACATGTTGTTTTACACTCTCAAAGTACGATGATGAAATTGCGAAGACTATTGAGAAATAGATGTTGTAGTGAATATTGTTTAATCAGTATAAAATTTATTGAAATTAGCAAGACAAGTAAAACGCATAAGGCCATCGTAAACTGGCTTGAAAGAAAATGAAGCAATAAAAATTACGTAAGTACCGCATGTAAACGGAGCTTTCAAAATCACGAACTTGCTGCGCTCGCACGCACGGCCCGTAGTGTCGAATTTAATTTACGAGGAAGAGGTAATCTAATTAAAATAGCTCAACACGTGCCAGCGACGGATCTCGCCCATCGAAGATAAGCTACTCTTTGTTTAATTTTACTTCACGGCATTAGAACTCATTTCACTTAATTTCATTCGTTTTACTTGCGTAGATTTCTTTTATTTTTAAATAAATAAACCAATGCCAATTTTAAAATGTCATTTCTGTTAATTATAGTTACAACAAAATCTTGTTAATTGTAAGATATAGAATGAAACAGATTATTCACTCAATTAAATAATGTGATTTTTTATTTCTTATCTCAAATCACCCTTTTAATAAATACACATATAAGCTTATTGAATTTCGATATTTCGTCAAGGTGCTGAAGGATTGGTTAATATCGACCAATGTAATGATCCTAAAAATCAGCTAATCATTTATGAATTTAATCAGCAAAAAAAACCGCTACTAACTACTATAGCAGTATGCTGTCTCAAAGAACAATAACCTTTGTCATAAAAATCATTATGTTAGTGTAACTTTTCTATAAATTATAATATAAATTTCATGCTAAAATTTCCTCATTATTCTTATTTCTAATCCTTTTTTTACTTGTCTGGACAATTTACGCGTTTTCGTATCCCCTTTGAATGAGCACCATCTTGTTGTCCTAACGAACTTTGAAAATTTCGAAGAAGGACAACAGATCAGTTCTTAAGTACACACACACACACACACACACACACACACACACACACACACACACACACAGATATACAGACTTTTTCTAAAAATACTGTTTTCGTATTCAGGGACCTTAAAAACATCAAGAAAACACAAAATTACCTGATCACAAATTTTCACCATTACAAAGCTTTCTCTTTGAGAAAGCAAAAGAAAAAGGTTGAGTAAATGAATAAGTAAAAGTAGAATTATGAGAACAATTATTTAATAAATGTAAAAAGCCGGAAAAATGGTATCTCGTACACAACTGCAGTGCTGAGGCGAATCAAGTCGGTGGGTTGAGTGATTGGACAGCATGAATTACTGTAACAGTTGGCGTGATCGATATTAAAGGAAAAAGAGAAGAAAGAACTGCGGGCCGCCGTAATCCTCAACATAAAGTCCAATAAATCCAGCGAAAAATTTCACGTTGTTCAATCGCTCACCCGCTCTCTCTCTCTCTCAGGGCCCTTCTACCTCCATCCCCCCACCTTTCCAACGCTCGGCACATGCCCCGCCCCTTCTTGCCTCGGCAAAAAATTGCAAAACTCTTTTCTCATTGAGTTCCGGAACTTTTTCAAAGATGTATAGACATGTCAGGCGTAAAAGGAGAAATTTATTAAAAAGAGAAAAATTTCGAGAAAATCTTTTGTCGAAATCTTTCTTCGCTTGAAAGACGTGTAAGTAGAGAAATAAAGTTTGTGGCTGACGGTTAGCAACAGCAGCAGCAGCAGCCTTAGTCTAGTACGTACATGCGCAGACGACTGTTTATTTTTAACTTTAGTTCTGTGCCTACGCATTTACGCAAATAAGCTGATAGAACCGCTCAATCCTGTATAGTGGACCTATATCCTGGGCAATATCTGTATGCATCTCAAGATCATTAATCCTCTCTCTTTTATCTTTGTTCCCTCTTCTCTACATTGTAATCATGCTCCTTTTCAAAGAACCTGCAGGACCAAGAGAAAAACAGTTGCGCCGAGCTTTATACTTTTGAACTTTCAATTTGTAAGGGAAAATTGGATTGCTTTTTCAACTTAACAACTCATCTCAGTTATAGCCATCTCTCTTTTTCCTTGCTTTTTCGCCGTATTCTACTCGAACCAACTTCTATCTCGCGAACCTTTCGAGCTTCTCTCCCTTCCTGCCACCCACTCCCACCTCACTACTCCCTCTCGGATATAAACTAATAAAAGTGTAAACACAGCCCGAGTGTTCGCTAATAAAAATATGCCCTTTAAATTGCGTATAAATGGAAAAGTTACATTTTTCCGTTTTGCTCTGCTTACTTTTATTCTGCCCCTCTGTGGGGGGAGGGGAAAGGGACATATTTTATTCCGCGAGAAATTTCAGCAAAGAGACTCGTTTCAATTTTAATTATGCCATTTCGCCAGACGAAAAAATGCGCTTTGCTGTAATTTACAAAGGAAACGTAAAATCCCGCCTTATTTGAAGGCCATATAATACGCAGCCTTTTTTACCTTTTAGTTTTGGATCTTTTCATTTGGCCGGCATTTTAGTAGTTTTTCTTCTTATATATGAATTATTTCCTTGTTTTTACCTAAAATTCCTATGAGCCGAGACAAAAACTAATTTCCTTCCTTACATTCATTTATTGTTCACCGTCTCGGAGTAAAGAAAACTTTTACGAAACTTTTCTGTTTACCGAACTCTCTGCTTTCATTGCGTAAATCAGCAATAAATCAATCGCTTGCATATTTCATCTCAACGATAAATCGCAAACAAAAGCCAAAAAAAAAAACAAGAAAGAAAAAAGAAAAACAGTGAAATGTAATCTTGTAAAGCGAACTCATAAGCAATTCTCCTGCATGATAAAACATTACAGCACTCGGGAGATCTTTCGCTCAATATTTCTCGGAGCGTAATGGACGTTTGTATAAATGAGATAATCAAAATAAACATATATTTTTCAAACGTCACAGAACCACCAATGTATTCCCAGGCAGGCCAGGCGTTCGAGCAGCCGAGCAGTACAATTACACGAGAGCCGAGAGAGGAAGAGAGAAGGGCATTCGAATTTGATCAGCGAGATATTGCCAATGCCACATTTTACAATTTATTACAAGTCCAATGTTCAATTGATATTAATATTCATTCTGCTACGTCGTACCGCTCCAACCAACGATCTCTCGACTAGATTTAAATTTCGTTAATTATGCATGTACTGCATCAGGGCGTGTACAACGTTATTGTTGCTATTAGACTATGTGATTTCATGGTTTTATACCTGCGGAGAACATTAGGAATAGATAGCGTAATTACTGATTGATCCTCAATCCGAACTGATAATGAAAATATTTAATTACGTCACGTTACGTTATGTTCAGTTTGTTCATTGTTCACAAGTATTAATTATATGCAAATAAATGAGCTAGCTCTGCACATTCTCTCTATATGTCTTTCTCCAACTGGCATTTCTGATTTCCATTTCAGTCATCAATATCAAATGTATGTGTTTTCACATTTCTGAAATAAATATGAGACAATGTTTTTCGCAAACAAATAGAACCTTTTGAAAATCATACACTACTTTTTCAATAAAACTTTTATGCATCATCAGATAATAGCAAAGAACTTAAGAGGCTAGAAAGCTGAAATATCAAGATAAGATTTTCTCGCGTATTCTTTTCAATTTTTCCCCTTAATCCTTGCCTCAACGCCCGAATGGTTACATTGTTTCGGAGAAAAATTAGAAGGGCTCTCGAAATCAAATCGAAAGACTAATAACACCATGCGCCCCGGTTCCTTCACGATGAACGAAATTGCAATAGCAATTTTCATTTATCCAACCTCAAAATGGCATCTTTTTACCAGATTTTGAGGTTGAAATGATGAAAATTATTATACTGGCCTGTTACGGGAGGTGTTTTTGCACCTAACCCGATGTTCTCCCTCGCTTCGCTCGCACCAGGGCAGTAATATACTATTGTTTCTCCGTGGAGCAAACGCTAAATTTTGGAAGTGGCTGATTGGGTTGACTTGGCACGAGGCACGACAGGTGCGTTTCTTCTAACCTACTACAAAGAGATTCGTGCGATTATTTTGTTTTTACAAAGAGGTTAAAAAAAGAAGAGAGCGAGTACCGCATGATGCATCCTATTATATTGAAAATGTTACGGAAGACTTCGTTACTAAGCTCGCAAGTTTTTCTCGAGTATTGAGCGCGTCAGTTTTGAGGAGAAAATATGTATTTTGTTGCCGTTACCGCTCCAAGAAGACATAAATATTTTTCATGCCACGAAACTTTGCTTCGAAGCAACGTAAATCTCGAGAAAGGAAGAAATAATTTTTGCTCGAGAGACGGTTTTTTAAAAAAAATTTTGAAATCTCAATGCACGAGAAGCGCTTCGGTTGCATAATGGCTTCATTTATTATCCTTCTTGGATTTCTAAAATCGGCTTTTATCATCGAAAAGGGAAAGCTGCCCGAGAGAAAGAGAGAGAGAGAGAGAGAGAGAGAGAGAGAGAGAGAGAGAGAGGGAGGGCTGTATTTTCTATTATACCATTCCAACTCGACGAGATATCGTATCATCGATATCCATCATCATTTCAATGTACGGATTTAATCTCGAAATCGAAAGTAAATCCATCATCTCGAGTGACACAGGCCGTCATAGATTTTTTCGTCACTTTCAAATACATTGCGCTAAAAATTTCTTTGTTCGCAACGATGGCTGAAAAGAGAGAGAGGGATCTAAGTATTCCGATCGCCTTCCAAGGAATAATGCATGCCCGAGTTATGTAAGCGTAAATTTTATTCTCAATAGGCAGCAGCGCCCGAGAGAGGAAGAATAGATTATTTGTTTTGAGGCTAGAAAATTATTCGGTATCATTTGAAAACAATGCCCCCTCGCCCCCGGACAAAAGATATATCCTGCGCATGTGGTCAGATGAAAATTTAACATTTGTTCGGTGGCAATAATGTAGCCGATAAGTTTTGCGGCTTATGTTAACATCGAGAAACACGAATAGAGATATGTAATAAAAATTCAAGTGCTTAGAAGAAACGCCGAGTGTGTACCTATATCCGGAACATAACCCAGCTATTGATGTGGCTGAAAAACATTTACATTTTACTATATCACGGAATACCAGCAGCCCTTCCAGCGAAAAATACTACAAGTAAGGAGAAACGCATGGAACAATCATTGAACATCCAGTTATTTTAATGGAAAATCGGGTATCCATGGCCAAACGATCACAGCTCTATGTACGTATGTGTTGCAAAGATGAAGAGTTCTTAATTGAAGGGAAGGTGCACAGTGAGCACTCGGCGGCGAATTCTGAATGAAGCGGTCAACGTAAAACAGCGTATAATAACAAAGATGGCAGAGGAATGGGGAAGGGAGAGGATGGCAGATCGGAGGGAGGTGGCAAAGGAGAAGAGCGGCCAAAAGCGGCTGTACTGCTGGTGGGGCTCGTTTATACATGCGAACCTTATGAGACGGCTGGATCTATGATGCTAATGCTTATTCAATGCCGGCGAATGAATAATGGGCTGCTAGTGAAATACACCGGGGCATAAATATTGTATCTGGAGCGCTATATATTACCTGTATCGAATACATTATCCGTGTATTTCTGCTCTCTCTCTCTCTCTCTCTCTCTCTCTCTCTCTCCCTCCGCCGTTTCTGCGTTCCCTCCGCTTTTGCTTGCACTCTCTCCCACCCCCATGCTCCTTCTCCTCCATCCAGTCTCTCCTGCTCTCTCCCGTTTCTATCTGATTGAGATCGTTGCCATGGGAATGGGCAACTTGTGTTCTCCCTCTCCACGTACGTTCTGCCTCTCTTCCTTTTCTTCTCTTCTTCTACCCTAACACGTATATACACCAGAGCTGCCAAGCTTTCTAGTCAATCTCTCTCTCTCCCTCACTTCCTTCCTCCCCTCCGCTCTCCCAGCCCAGCCACCCGACTCGCAATAACCCCTGAGCATGCTTTCGCGCTATCTCACTCAGCATCGCTCTTTTGCCCAAGTACAGATAGGCGCAACCCTTTCTGCGTTCGCGGCCTCTTCGCGTCGAGCTCGGCCCTCCTGCTGCTCCCCCCCCCTTATCCTTTACGCTCGTTTTACGAGCTTAAACGCCGCGCGAATTTTTCACAGTCCTCGTGCTCACTCGAGTGAGACTCTGGACGGCAGCTCTCGGTCCAAACATGCCGACAGCCTAAACCTTTAATCACGGCCATTTCATTTTTGCCAGTATTTCGAGGATCGATTGGCGCGTGGCTTCTCTTTGATTCCCGGAGACGCCCAGATCTGCGTGGCTTTCAAAGCTTCCCAGTATATGTCTTGATTGATTAATGCAAGATACAGCGGGGCCCGAGCTTTCGTTCGATTGTTTACGACTGATTAAAAGATTGGACGATTCGTACACAGAACGCGCCCCCCCCCCCCCCCCCCCCGCTCAAGTTCGCAATAGCTTGATAAGAGGAGATTTAGTATACTCGAGCAAGCTTAATGCGCAGCGCGCACTTGAGGGGATGAAAACGGTTATTGGAAAACGGCATTTCCACGAGAAACATATTCCAGGCTGATTTTTTCGTAGTGAGCGTAGCGCGGATTAAAATCGACGCGGCGCGGAATGAAATTAACGGCATAGAATCAGATTACGACGTGGCAGAGCTGGACGGCTATTGAAGATACGGATCTTTCGAAACGGCGAATTAAAAAGATCAATCATTTCGTAATCTGAAATTGCGTTAGCAAAGAACCTTCGCTACAAACTGGATTTGGGTAATACAGGACAGATGCGGGAGAATATATGAGGTAGTATAAACGCCGACAAAGCAAGTACTCCAATGCCGATGAGAGAGACAGAGAGCAGTGGGGGACATTGCGAACGCAGGGGCTGTCCTTTTGTACGACACCTAAACGATGCGATCTCGTGCGCTGATGACATCGGAGCAGTATGCATATACTGTCGGGGACGATGCTCCCATGTCCCTTTACCTTCTCTTCTCCCCTTCCGCGATTATTCTCCCTTTTTGCCCCGTCTATTTAATACCTAGCCAAAGTAGAATTGGACTGTGCCTCGTTCGCTATTGTACAACTGACTTGAAATGATATTCTTTGGGTTTCATCTATTAGATTGGATTAAAGGATTAGACAATATCTTCTATCGTACTCTTCTCTTCGTTTCTTTACTTTAGATCAGACATCTTTCAATTAAGAAACTTTTTCTGTAGTCTCCGTTATAAAGGCGCTGATTTTATAATAGTATCGCAAAAATCGCTGTGAAAACCATTGACATAGCAGTCACGTTCGTCCGTGATGGAATTAATTTCTCTTTTCTTTTTGAGCGTATAAGTTATTTACATGAAAAATGGTTTAAAATGAAATTGAAATGTATCAAATCTTTTCTAGGAAAAACGTCAATATTAAATTTCGCAGTTTTGCCAGAAATATTCTTTCATGAAAGATTTTCATTTACAGCGGTTACAATTCTGGGAAAACGCAAATTGAAAATAAATTGAGATTCCGTTCAAATAGTGAGAGAGAGAGAGAGAGAGAGAGAGAGAGAGAGAGCGCAGTTGCTATCTAATTGGATATTTAAATAAAAAAAATGTAATTTAACATCATCTTTGCAAAAGCAATCTCGTTGAATTATTAAATTTGAGATATTGAAAATTTTATAACTTGCGTTAAAATACAAATTGAAGTAGAAATCAATTTTTTTTATTCAGCATACTGCCAAATTATTCAACTAAAAATCATAGAAAGGAAAATTTGTTTGCGCAAACGGAAAACTTTAAAAATGAGTATAAAAAAAATAAGATTAGCACATATGTTCAGTTCTCTTTGTTCTGTATTTTTTGCAAATGCAGATGCTTATCGGAGCTTCGTTTAAGGAAGGTTAAGAAGCCCAGCGGAAAGAAAAATAACCAAATTATTCTGTCACGGAAAGGAATAGACGTGAAGTGTGAAAATGACGAAAGCCAAGTGGGCCGGCATGTCAGCGTTGCTGTGATAAGAAAATCGCTCGAGTCTAACGGGGCACATTCGCATGAGTTTCGCACAGCTCTGCCCCTTCCCTCTCTTTTCTAGTCTCTCTTCCATTCTCCAACAGAAAAAATATCAGCCATTCAAGCGCTACACGTTATCAAGGATCTAACGCAAACAATTGCGATCAATCGTTAATACGTTTTACTGGCTGAACACATTAAAAGTCAACTATGTCTCTCTCTCTCTCTCTCTCTCTCTCACCCAGCTCCCCCCCTTGTGCGTAGGCAAGAGATATTAAAATTTATAAGAGAGAACCGTTTGACCTCTTTAATTTTAATAGTCCATTCCCGATGATATCTCCAAGGAGTATTTGCTGCAATGACCGATAAAAAGTTTTATAGATTATTACGTGGAATAATGTGCAATCATCGTACATACAAATGGTTGTAAACGTGTCAGTGAAAAATATAAAGTTGGATTGGCAGATTAATGAGCGGGTGTACTTTACCGCGTCTACCTGCATTTTTCCTTCTTTTTTTATAGTTCAAAGAAAAAGCATGTTTTATCATCTTGAGTATGTACATAATATACTTGGCATAAAATCCAACTTTGAATTTCTTTTTCAAATTTTTTAAACTAATTTATTGCGGGCCAAAGAGAAAGAGAGATCATACCATCTACATATTTTATACTACAAAAATCGATGGCATTAGCATAAGTATGTAAATTATGAAAAGTTAACTTTCGCAAATTCAAAGTCTCGAGAAAAGTTGAATTGCTTTATTTTAATTTCAACTCGTTCACATATTGAAAAACTTGATAATCAAAAACAATTTTTTTTATCCACTATTGATTTCATGATTGATAGTCCAGTTTCTCCCCCAAACTTTTTTAGTACGACACGATAAATTATAGTATTGATGGATTTTTGTTATATTTTTCTTTGATCGCACAAGCTAATACAGCGTAATGCAAATGAGCCACATAATAAGCCTTTTAAACAAATTCGCCATAGAAAAGTCAGCGGAGCATAAATTTACCAATTTATCCAGCATACATCGGAGTTTGTAACAAGAAGTCCTTGTTTAGCTGGCAAAACGTTTGCGTCTAGCATTGCTCGGGACTGTGAGTTGGAAAAAGCATTAGCTTTAAATTTCCTGTGAAATTACGCGTGGCCAAAGCTTTCATGAATTCCTTGAGCAGGAGAAATAAAGAAAACAGCATAATGGCCGTGCCGAGATTGCATTTGTAATGAAAAGATAAAGGACCTCGAAAGAAAAGGAAGAAGCAGTAGGCAATAGGCAGTAGAAGAGGGTGAGGGGGTGGCGTGAGGGAGGAGAGGAAGAGGAGTGCTGGGAGAGGAGGATCGGAGACGGCAGTCGCGCTATATACTATAAACTATAGTATGGTAGAAGTTGAAAATCGAAGCCGATCTAAAACTATGTAACAACGTCAATTGTCTTTTCAGCAAACACATCGAACTTGGAGGATTTTGAAAAGCACCTCTTTACCTTTCGCAATGTGCAGGCGCTATAGTTCCTCAGCAGGCCCTCCTCTTCCCACTTGGCTTTCCATTCCTCTCTCTTTCTGTCTCTGCCCCCTCTCCCGCTCTCTCTCTCTCTCTCTCTCTCTCTCTCTCTCTCTCTCGCTCTCTCGCTCTCTCTTTGCAAAAGCAAAACGTAATCATTTGCAATCTCGCGTAGAACCGCTTTGAAACTTCCACGAAGGAATTTATTAAACTTTGACTAAGTCGCTTTACAAAGTTTCGTCGTGAGATGGTGCGAGTCGAGGAGCGCTAGTTGGAGCAGGACGAACGAAAGAAGGCCTGCTGTAGGGGGGTACGAGAGACAGGAGAAAAAGGAGAAGAAGAAGCAGGAGAAGAAGAGGAAAAGAGAAGTTACTTTCTCAAGGAAATAAAAGTTAATGGAGTTCCTTCTCTTTTCCTCCTTCCCTCCTATCTCTCCCTCTTCTCTCTCTCTCTCTCTCTCCCTCTCTCTTCTTTCCTTCCTATTTTATTTTTCTACAGTTTTTTCCATCTTTCCGCGGCTATCATTCTTCCTTCATCTCCCTTTTCTATCCCCCTTCTTGCAAGTTTTCGAGAAAGTTATTATGTCTTAATTTAGCATTGGCTAGTTTCTGCTCTCGGAACGTTTGCGTTCTACCTACAAAATGGAGAAATAGAAAGAAAGAGACTGAGGGAATAGCAAGACGGCCCACGACAGATTGAAGCTGAGCGAGGCTGCGAAGGAAAAAATGATAGAATCGCTCCGTTAGCCAGGGACGTCGGTTTGTTATTTCCGCAATTTCCATTCAACTTAAAATTGAACCGGAATATTTAATTTAAAAGTTTAAACAAATTTCTCACGTTTTTAACGTCTGGATATCTTAAAATTAAAAAAAAATGAATTGATGAAATAAACAAAGAACATAAAATTAATTAAAAAAAGTACAGGAGAACCGAGAAAAGAATAAAAAAATGCTAAAACAAATTTTAATTTAAAAAGTTTAAAAGCTTTTTCAATCTCAGTTTCTCACGCAAAGTTATTATTATTATGCCTTTTCCATTTTCCAAGCTCTTTGCAAGGTATCTTGGAAATACCGTTTTGAATGATAGTTGAATAAATTATTCTCCGAAATCTCATTGGACAATCTATTTCAAATGAAGTGAAAAGTTCGAGTATTAAGGTAAAATACCCGAAAGGTGGACACTTACGCGGACCTAATGAGAAAATAGCCATTTATTAAAAAAAATTGTTTAAAATATGAAATTAAGACTCATTCCATAATGAAGTCTGACGTTTCTTAAACTATTAAAACAAAAATGACATTAAAAAGACGTCAAATCTCAATAAAATATTTCATTTTCTTAATAACAATTGCATTTTCTTACTTATAGATTGAAACTGTAAGGAAGAAAATAAGCTTTGATTCATGAAAATTAATTAAAAATTGACGGAGATTCCCACGATTTGTCAAAATGTTTGAAAAGTATCAATTTCTCGAATTGTTAACAATTAAAAATTTATTTTTTCCCATTGTTCTTCTTAAATTAAGAGCTATTAAAGGAAATAATAAACAATGTGATAGTTATTTTGTAACAGTGATTTCTGACATATACCTATATATTGGCGGAGAGCCACCTTAAGCGTTCGTCTTTTGAGTATTAGCTCTAAACTAGGTCCTACAGATGGACATTGAATATTTTAAAATTTTTTGAATATTATGTTGTAATTGAAATTGAAATATAATTTTTACAACATAATTAATCATCTGAGAAAAAAAATGATCAATTTCATGTACTTATTTAAGGTAATGAAATTTTACTGTTCTATACGACGGCCTAGTCGTGCGGGACGTCACGCCGCTATTTGATGAGGGTGAATAAATTGTTATATTTAAACTAATATTGTTCAAAATAACAGTGTAAGAGTATTTTTACGCAATTAAATCTTTAAAAATCATTATTAAGTCCTTATTAAAAGCGTGAAAATAACTTATTCGTTAATATTCAACGTTTTTAATACACGTCCACCTTTTAGTCCTGATTGTTCAAGTGTCCACGTTTTGGGTATTTTACATTAACAGACAAAGTCATCCATTAAATGAAGGAACGTGAGCAAATAAGTTTCCACTAGATAGTTTCTTTAAAAAAAAAGAAGAAATATATATAGAATAAAAGGCTAAATCGAAAGCAAGAAACATTACGCAATAATCGCGCTCCCATTTATCGCCGGGCCAAAGCGTCCCGAAATAAATCCGCGAGCATCCGTCAGACGGCAAAAGGCGCATACGAAACTGTCCCTCGCAATTCTTTTGCTGCCCCCCTCCCTCCCCTGCCCCGACCCCTTTTACTGCTGCTCTAACGAACGCCCCGTGACAATTTATGCGAAGCTCTTTGCCTCTCAAATCCAGTCCTCTTTAGCTTTGCTGCCCCCTCCCCATTTCCCCTTCCTCCCGCCCCGCCACAACATGGTAAAACTCTCGTGTCGATCAAGTAACCGCAGAGCAAGGCTGGGGCGCGAGCGAAAGGGCTGCCAGCACTGCGGAAGATCGACGCGTATCGATTCGCAGCCGTGGAGCGCGCGAGACCGCGAGAGCTGAGGATGAGGAGAGAGCGAAGGGCGGAGGGGGGGGGGCAGGCCGGCTGTATACGTAAAGCAGTGAGAGCACGTGGGTAGAACGAGCTAATTAATGCCATTAGCATAAACGCTTATCCACTTAGCTGTAATCGATGAATTGGTCGAAAATTAATTGTTCCAGAGCCAAAGGAAGTGCAGAGCCGCAAGCGAGTGTGTCCGAGCGCAGCTCGTTAGTCAATCGCCGCGGACATCTCTAATGCCAGCATCTGTCATTTTTTCCCCCCTGGGTCCCAGGGCTGCGCGCCTTCTATTCGTCGCGTACTTAATTCTCATTTGCCGATAGCCCGGGCCGCGGAGAAATCGCGAGAGGCAGATTTATTGCAGCCCGGCCATTCTTTAATTAGGGAAACGCCGTGGCGTCGTCGGCGGCGGCGGTGAAAGGGGCATAGGAGCGCCGCCGCCGCCGCCGGCGCGTGCATGTGCCGATCGCTCGTTAGCCCGCGGGAGCTTGAGTGTATACCGGGCCGATATGACGAGCTGCGAGCTGACATTGTTTGCGTTTACGAGACAAGACGTGCCGCGTTAACGAGATGCATTTTCAGCCCGGCCCGCTGCTTCTCTGGCTGCCTCGCTGAAGCTCGACGACCGATTCGGCCATTTATCTCCTTTGCTTTTATCATTTTTAGGTCAATTTACTCGGCATTTTCTCCTTGTCGATTGCTTTGACATTTTCCTCTGCATCTGTCGCGAATTTGTTTGTATTGACGAGGAGGCCTCGTTCAATAGCTTGCACATTGAAATGTAGGTATAAATTTTGCTGTGCACATCTTAGAGAGTCAGTTAACGCATTCAAATGGTCGTTTGTTTTTCAATATGCATAAATAAATAATAATCCCAGATGAAATGCGAATATGTATCGGTGCTGGGTTATACTTTTTGCATTTACTATATACGCTTCTATAAATAAAATTAAATTATCTTAAGCTCATTTGAAATTCTGAAGCCGATTTTAAATTTATGTAAATGCTGGATTCAAATTGATGAATATAAGATTAAATGTAATAGTAAATTAAATTCTTATAAAAAGTGTAATCAGATTTCTGTTTAATACAATTTGTTTGAATATTTCACGTAGAAGCTGAAATTAAACAGGAATCTTTACTCTATGCACAAGTCTTATAATTTTCTAGTGCATAAAATTTAACTTTTATTATTAGCAGCATGTCTGTAGTCGTAAGATATTTTAAAGTATACATTCTAAAATTATAACTTCTAAAACGAGAAGAGGGTCAAACGAGTTTTTTCCTACATAATACAATTTGATGATAAAAGAGATAAAAATAAAATAAAAAATCTTAAAAATTAGCTTGACTTACTGAATAAATCAAAGGTTAAAAATACTGAGAAACAAATATACGGGCAAATAAATTGCGAATGAGCGATATCCTCGTTTCACGCGAATGTATTAATTTAAACATTGTGAAATAATGTTAGCCATATGCATATACATCAATTCACGGATAACGACGATGTTCGTCGAAAGCGCACGTACCTGTATGTATATATGTATATATATTAAATATATAGAGAGAGGAAGAAAGGGAAGGGCATATCGTTATATAAAAGCGGAAGTCGTTAAGAAAAATTCCGTGCTTTAGCAGGAGCCAACAGTTGGTAAGTTCAGCTTCTTCGCGGCATAAATCAAAGGCTCTCTCAATTTTGCCCCGTCGTTTCTCCAATCCGTGCGGGGCGCACGGGGCGCGCGATATGCAACATTCGCGCACAAAGGCCGTAATCTTGAAAAATGAGACCGCAAAAAGAAATCGCTCGGTCGGCTGAGCGAATGTTGTAGCGCGAAAGGTAGACGCGCGCGCGCCGGTAGAAAAGGAAGAGAAAGAGGAAACAGGAGGGAGAGAAAGAGGCATTGAGAGTACAACACGGCGCGTTACTGCTGTGTACGCGTACGTACACGCAGCCGTAAATAAGCAGTCTGCTGCATGGGAACAATTAGAGAGTGTCCGGAGCCCGATGTAGGCTAGACCGGCACATGCCAAGCCGGCTCGGACCTTTCATCCGGTTGACGAGTTCGCGAGATTCGGAAACGCGCCGCTCGACCTGACCGTCAGCTCGGAAAGCTCGAACTTGGCTGTTACGTGGCCGGTACGTGGCAATTATCTCAGCGGAATGGCATTTTTATAACTCGGATCAACGGACTCCACTTCTCTCCGTCGATCGACCCTACATGCGACCCTAAATCGACGATAAAAGACTTTTTTCAAATTATCCACGAAAAAGAAGAGTTTCCAAAAAACTCTAACAAAGGCTGCTACATTTCCATTCTTGCTACGAAAAAAGCAAGACACCACCATACGTTTGTCTCAAAGAAAGCGACATTGCGCTGGAAAATGTCCACGTCTGTAAAAAGTGCAGGTAGTCTGGAATGATCAAGTTGAAGGTTTATCAAAATTGCCGCTAATAAGCATTACAGTTCAAGCGTTCGCCGCGAAGAATTGTTACGTTTCAATTTCTACGCGAATAACACTTACTTTCCAGAATTATTTTTCAAGACGAATCTATTCCGCTATCTCAAAGACATCCATTTTGAGAGGCTATGTTCAAATCTGGTATGTTCTAAGACAATATAATGTATTGCTTTTAAATATCTGCAAAGATTTGTCTTCACGGGGATCGACGTGTTGAAATTTGTTTCTCCGCAGTCAAATCTCAATCGTATGCTTATTCAAGTCGAGATTGCAAAGTACGCTTTTCCGCGTCAATTGCAACGTAATTCGCGGGGAGTTTGAATAATTGTTGAAATTAGTAAAACATCGTTTTCTTCGCGACAAACATGCTGATAATTTGAACAAGATCTGTTTTGTGATTTTTATGATACCTTAGAAATAAACAACAAATTAATACTTGTATAATAAAAATGTTAATGCTGTAATGCATGTTTAAGTCTTTGATACTCAATTTAGGCGACTTTGTAGGTTATAGTGTCGGATTATGTTATGACTCTATCACGGAAGTTCACTATGAAAGTTTTTAGGCACCTAGTGTAAACGTTGTACTTCTATTGCTGTGTAATTTTTATATTCTCAAATTAAATCATCAAGAATATTATTTTTCCACGTTAATCGGTTAGTCAAAATTAACGCAACAAAGATGACTGCTAAGCGGATTTTCTTAAACATCAAAATAAAGTCGAAAGAAAGCGTAGAATGGTAGAAAAAATAATTCGTCTTCAAGTTTTAGATTACGCTTCAAGCTCGCCTCGCAACGATGTGAAGCGAAACTTTGGCTGACGTGTAGGCCATGCGAAAACGAATCCAACCAGAGGATTCAATTTTTCTTGACATCGCGACACACTAGATCAACACACAGTGCCGCAGACGTACGTACAAAAAGTAATCGAGCGAGAGAGAAAGAGAGAGAGAGAGAGAGAAAGAGAGAGAGGGAGGGTGATATGTATATACGCAACGGTGTCGAAGATCCAATGGAATCGGTTGTGGAGCAAAAGATTCGACGCCGTTACTAGCGCGACCTATATATCGACGCTTATTATTTGCGAAATTGCCGAGAGCCGCGCGAGTATGCAGCGCTTGATTTAGCTTGCCATCCAAAACCTATAGTAGACTCAAATTTTTTCAAATGCTTCTAATGTTTATTCACGATTCTCTTTCTCTCCCTCTTAAACTTGAATCGATTTAACAACGAGAGTTGTTTCTTCTTGCCATTATTTTTTCTTGTCCGCTTAGAGCTAAAGTTCGCGAACTCGCTAATAGAACTGGAACGAGCTCCGACGTTTGATCGTGGCAATTTGTAAACATTAGGAAAACTCGGTCAGCCAAGACTGCCATCGACAAGAGAGAGAGAGAACTCTCTTATTGCTTTATGAATCGGGCGCAAATGCACCAACGGCTATGTATACACGCTAATGATACGCGCCGAACGTTTTCCATCATCGTTTCTTTCCCATAAGAACGATAATTACACGTCCAACCTCGCAAATTCCCAACCCGATGAGAAATGAAAGGTACTCGATATGGGAGTGTCAAGCGTATTAGACTAGCCTTGTTGCTGCCGCTGCCAATATAAAAATAGCCATCCCTCTTTTTCTCTCTTTCTCTCTCTGCCTCTCTCTTTCGTTCCATCATCTGATGTTGAATAATATGCCTCGTTGCAACCAATAAATTGGTCTTAATAAACCTATGGCATCGAGTTAACCGCTAAGTCGTTGGTATTTTTCGAAATCCCGCATGAGAGAGAATCGCGCTCTCCCCCCAAAAGAAGCTACATGAAAATATGGCATTTAATTTTAAATTGAAACGCTGAGAAGACGCGTACGCGCTCGCGTCTCTGTGTGTGTAGCTACATGTGAGAGGGGAGGCTGAATAATCGCAGGGCCACATGAAAAATGCTTGTTTACTGTTTACCCATTATGAAAGGCTTTATTTTTCGCTCGATCGATCTTTAATCATGCATAACATCGTAAAAATGAAAATATATCGGCTTTTAACTTGGCGATCGCGAGTGTTGCGGAATCAAGTTTACAGCCCACTCCTACTTCGCCTCCATTCTTTTTCCAGAGACATTTCTAGGGCGTCTACTTATCACACTTTGCCATTAACTGTCGAATTGCCTACAATAGCTACTTTTTTCTTTTTTCCTTTTTTACTAACTCTAAAAAAACACATCGTAAGTGTGAAAAATGCAGCGTGTAAATTCGCATAGTTGTAAAAATTTACAGTCGTGATAAAGCTAAACGAGTGACAGTAGTTTTTCTAATTGTTCACGTAACGAAAGCTGCAATTTACAATAGTCCAGTTGGGGGAGAGAAAGTATCGATATGGGTACATGGCTTGTACGAATGAGCGACAAACGAGCCAGTGAACGATCAGGAGGAGACATCGTCACGGAATAAAGCAAGCAGAGAAGAAAAAACAGAGGGGAGGCTCGCTTGGTGACGGCGAATTCTCTCGGTGCGTTTGCCCCCGTGGATGCTGTGTGGGCAAAGTACGCGCGCGGAATCGCCGATTAATTAACTTCTTCGTTTGAGCGAGGCCGGCGAGGAAGCCGCGACAACAAACTAATTAAAGACGATTACACCGAGTCTAGCGACGACTTTTCATTCGCGTAATTGCACTCTCTCTCTCTCTCTCTCTTTCTCTCTCTCTCTCTCTTGTAACTCTGTAAGCTCATATGTCTGTTGAGCTTGTCGCGCGTATTTGCCAAGCCGCGGGGTTGCCTTCGAGAAATCAAAGTTTTCCCGAGGAATTTGGGATTTTGCAGCTGTGTTGCAGTGTTGCCTTATTCTTATACTCTCGCTTCGACGTAAACACAGCTCTCTTTTACTCGCGGTTCTTTCTCAAAAAGTATACGGCTGTTTTCATGACTACACGCCGGTAAAGTTTCAAGTTGTAACGGACTCGTGCGGTTTTACCCGGACCTTTTTCTATGAGCATCAAGTGATCTACGATTTTCGCTTACCGGGAAATTTTATCAGGCGAAATTCCTTATTCGCAACTTTACTTTTCACTCGATATTGGAAAATTTCGTGGAGGGCAAAGAAGTTTGTTCTCTCTTGCTAACATAATATGTGTCCCTGGGCTGGCTTTGGCGCTATTTGCAATCAGATTAAACCTGAAATAACAAACGATTTTCGTCTATTTCGAGCATAAGTGCAAAAAGGGAGGCAACCATTTTTGCGACAATGCATTCCAACAAATTCGGTTATAAAGATATTGTTTTCACAGCAATCTATATTCTTACGGGTGAAAAAAAAATTATACGCGTACATACGATTCAGAAAATCAAATTGCACGTGTAGATTAGCCAAGAATTCAAATTATGTAGCGATACATATATATATATATATA